>JAWQFJ010032173.1:10000-27500 GCA_034096865.1 Theodoxus fluviatilis | reverse complement strand
TCTCTTTCTCTCTCTCTTTCTCTCTCTTTCTCTCTCTCTCTTTCTAATCTCTCTTTCTTTTTCTGTCTCTCTGTCTCTCTTTCTCTCATTCTTTCTCTATCTATTTCTCTCTATTTCTCTTTTTCTCTTTCTCTCTCTCTTTCTCTTTTTCTCTCACGCTCTCCATCTCTATCTCTCTCTCTCTCTTTCTCTCTCTCTCACACACACACACACACACACACACATATTCTCGCAAACTAAATATCAAACTTAGCTAGACGTAGGACTTTGTAATATTGGAAAAGAAACCATTTATTTGTTTCCACAAGGTTTCACTTAATGGACAGTCATAAAAGAAATAATATATTTTTTAAGGTTTTGAAAAACAAAAAAAGCAGTTGAACAATATTTTGTTTATAAAAGTAGTTACTGACAGTTGGAATGTTGTGCCAAATTCCATACTGGAAGTCTCTGAGTATTATGCACTTCTCGTTTTGTGGCGAAAGAAATTAGACAATATCGCTTCCAAGGGAATTCTGTGATTTTTGATTTTATTTTTCCAAGTTATTGATGAAGTAGGTTTTTGACAAGTGCTGTATTTGTATAGTATTCGCGTCTTTGCCACAAGCACATTGACGGAAACAGGGGGTTGTATTAATCTGGAAAATACAGATGAAATATAAGAAATCTTTGGGAAATAAGAAATTAAAGAATGGAATAAGTTCATTACTAAAACAGTTCTCATGGATTATGCCACGTAATGTATTTAATCAACCACTTTGTAAAAAGTGATATGATTCACGAACAAAATGGTTAGATGATATTTGCCATACTAAAGGAAACTAGAAAAAAATTGAGAAACTGAAAAGCGTGTTTGAATCAAACGGATATTTCTTATAGTACACAAGGCTGGAAAGAAAAATTCCTTCGGATTGGAAAAAGACAACAGAGAAACACTGAAAGGCAAACGTTGCCTACTTCTTATGTCCCACATATTCCACATTTTTACATGGAAAGAAAAGTTCTAAAAAGTCACGAACATATCAGAGAGTCCTACCTCCAGTGTTCGTTAATTGCGGCGTACCTGGCAGCAAATCCCAGGAATTCATGAATTGCCTTGGGAAAGTGATGATATTCTACCACTTTCAATGACCACAGAATTAAAACTGGGAGATTATAGATTAAAATCTTGCACACATTCTTTCAGTCAACGATATATTGTTTAAAATCAAAATTGCACGGAAAAATATCGGTTTACTTCGCAAGAATGAGATTGAGACGTAAACTTTCTTTATCGTCTCTGAATTTAGTACACACTTATGGAATCATATGGTATACTTTATGAGAAACGAAACGCAGAAATAACTAAAATGATTAGCGTTAGATAAATAATGTGGTTCTCTCAACGAAAACTGTGCAATAAATCATATGCAGCTAATTAAGAACGTATCTACAACAGAAAAATGAAAAATTCCATCCCCACTGTAGAAGATTTCGATGCTTTTATTTCCATAAAATACTATAAGTGGAACAATGTATAGTTCTAATGAAAGGTAATGGAGAGTTGAAAGAAGTAGTTAAAATTTTCCGAACAGTGGCATGTTGAGTTGCATATATTTCTACTGTATGCCGCCCTCAAAGGCTCTTGAAATGTAGCAATATCATGTATGCAATACCTAGTAAAATTACTGGTTCATGTATGCTTGAAAAACAGAGATCTACTGTTAGTAGAACTATGCTTTGCACTGCTAAATTTTCACATCTGTCCAACTTCGCTCATTCTGCTCATCCTTATAAGCGTAGACAATCCTTGTTTATGTACGTTCTGTTGAAATAAATAACTCGAAAAGAGAAAGTCGGTTTATATACCACACCACATGTCACACCACGCCTAGCCATGTTACGTTATGGAGTACTGTGCTTTCCGATATAATGTCATAACATACCATAATATGACAAATGTCACCATATTGCCACATCATACCATGTCATATTATACCATACCACGCTCTAAGCATAGCATAGCATAGCATAGCATAGCATAGCATAGCATAGCATAGCATAGCATAGCATAGCATAGCATAGCATAGCATAGCATAGCATAGCATAGCATAGCATAGCAAAGCAAAGCATAGCATAGCATAGCATAGCATAGCATAGCATAGCAAAGCATAGCATAGCATAGCATAGCATAGCATAGCATAGCATAGCATAGCATAGCATAGCATAGCATAGCATAGCATAGCATAGCATAGCATAGCATAGCATAGCATAGCATAGCATAGCATAGCATAGCATAGCATAGCATAGCATAGCATAGCATGGCATAGCATAGCATAGCATGGCATAGCATAGCATATCATAGGTCCGTGGAAAACGCCTCATTCATTTCCATGGAAACTACAACAAATACAGGAAGCACAATGACGCAGTTGGGTAGAGCAAGTTTCCAGCTAAAAAACCTATTTGCGACATTGTCAACATCGCTAGCATTGCATTTTCGCCAGCGATGAGCAGGAGCCTGCACACCGCTCTCGTAAATATCTGCACCAGCGGAGGTGATCCACGTTTTCACAGCAGTGATGACGGCGTCGTGCAAATAGAATTATGGGTATTTGAGGAAGTGAGCTTAGGGTGGATTATATATATATATATATATATATATATATATATATATATATATATATATATATATATATATATATATATATATATATATATATATATATATATATATATATATATGTGTGTGTGTGTGTGTGTGTGTGTGTGTTCAAATTCCTCGTTTGCTTGCTGCCTTGTCACCTCGTCGCGTCATGCGATATTGGCTTTCCTTGTGCACCGTATCTGGGGCCACGCCATACTTCGTCGTGTGCTGTAGCACGCAATGCACGGCATACCTTGCTGTGCTATACCAAAAGACCGTACCGTACCATACTCCGTGCCACACGATGTGCCCTAACCTCTCCTAGCCTGCCCTCCCCTAGCTGTCACTACCATTAAGAACGTACACGGAGAGTACAATCTAGGGATTGATTAATTGCACCACACGTCCAGTGCACTCCTTTGTTCGATGTATTGCCCTGTTTAGTGTTTACATGCAATAAAGACTTTGCTCAGTGACCTACCATTCCCAAGTATCTGTGCAATATTTCTGTGATATCTTTGCTCACAGTGGCTGTGCTGATTGTGGTGGTTGTGACGACTGCCCTCGGCTCATCTGGTGAGTAAATCGAAGCCTGTTGTGCCTCTCCCTCAAACGTGCGAAGATAATGTAGTTATCTTTCTGACAAATCAAACCATACGGCGCTTTTTCTCCCAATTCAGTGACAGCAAAGTTCCTTTCATAAGGAAGCTTTATGTTAGAAATATATTTCTCAATAAAATGGCTGTGTTTCCGAGTAAAATTTCTGCTCCACGCACATTGTTATGTGTACTCCTCTATAGATTAAATCGTATTGATTTGAAAAATTGTCTAGATCCGTCTCGGAATATTCTCTTTGAGTTATCACATCCCTTAGTGTGCTGTAGAACATGGTTAGGGCATCAAAGCACCTTCGCCTGTGAGCTCTGTCGCAGTTTGCAGCGGAGACGTAATTTCTAGTGGGGTGCTAAAAATAGTCCTATTGTAATCAGTGCCACGCATCATATATCACTGTGGCAAGCATGCAGAACAATGTTTGACACATACATCACAATTTAATATTTGCAGGCAAAAGAGATGAATCAAGAATAGTATGACCGTTAGCATGGAGGGAGGATGTGAGCCGAGTACAGAATTAACAAATGACCCGGTTCTAGATTTCATAAATCCCTGAGCTAAGTTTAAAATGCAAAGGCAGTAGCCACCATGCTACAAGTTGAAGGCATTATCGTGATATATGATGCGCTGAACTGATTACAGTGGGACTATTTATAGCAACCCGCTAGAGACTACGTCCCTCCATTATTACACCCAAAAGGACCAACTTGCGTTATTTTTCATTTGTTGTTTATCTATAAGCAAAACCTGATAACAGAAAGAGGCAGCACTTGCTATATTGCCATTGTGTTTTGCGTATTAATGTAGTCTAACGGAAATAACGTTTAAGACAAAATTATTTCCTGTCTTTGTTTTTTTGTTGTTGCAAGGAGGCTTATGTAGTATTATAACGGTTGATTTGATCCAAAGTACTTTGCATAATGTATCCTTTTGACATGTTCGTCTTTATAATTGCAGATCTGTCATGCATTGACTGCCAAGGTGACGAATGCAATAAGAGTAAGTATTTCACCCTCTATAATATGCGCATCTTCTGTTCAGTGCTGTTGCGTTTTTACGTGCTACATGTGGCGAATTCGCACATTCGCTCATCCTGCTCTGTTGTTCTTCTCACTTTATCGACCTACTCACCTCACTCACTTACTCTTCCACGTATGCACTGATCGCTCACCCACTCAGTCATTGCCATTGCTTGCAGCTTTGCTCACACATTTCACTAGCACAGTTCGGCCCCCCCACCCCCACCCCTACCCAGTGAGTTGGGGGGTACAAAAAGACCCTTTGCGCCTCCCTCTGCGATTCTTAAAATGTGACTAGGGAAATCGACACTTACCTATCTTTTTTGAACCAGATTTTGTATTTTCGTGATCAATGTCCGTATATTGTATAGCCGACAAAGGTGGATAGGTCGTCGTCGTCATCATCATCATCATCATGATCATCATCGTCGTCGTCGTCGTCGTTGTCGTCGTCGTCGTCGTCATCAATCATCAATCATCCATCAACCATCACCCATCACCCATCACCCATCACCCTTCACCCATCTCCCATCACCCATCTCCCATCACCCATCACCCATCACCCTTCACCCATCACCCATCTCCCATCACCCATCTCCCATCATCCATCACCCATCACCCTTCACCCATCACCCATCACCCTTCACCCATCACCCATCTCCCATCACCCATCTCCCATCACCCATCTCCCATCACCCATCACCCATCACCCTTCACCCATCACCCATCTCCCATCTCCCATCACCCATCACCCATCACCCATCTCCCTTCACCCATCACCCATCACCCATCACCCTTCACCCATCACCCATCACCAATCTCCCATCACCCATCACCCATCACCCTTCACCCATCACCCATCTCCCATCACACATCTCCCATCACCCATCACCCATCACTCTTCACCCATCACCCATCTCCCATCACCCATCTCCCATCACCATTCACCCATCACCCATTTCCCATCACCCATCTCCCATCACCCATCACCCATCACCCATCTCCCATCACCCATCTCCCATCACCCATCACCCAACACCCATCACCCATCACCCATCACCCATTTCCCATCACCCATCACCCATCACCCATCTCCCATCACCCATCTCCCTTCACCCATCACCCATCACCCATCACCCATCACCCATTTCCCATCACCCATCTCCCATCACCATCCACCCATCACCCATTTCCCATCACCCATCTCCCATCACTCTTCACCCATCACCAATCACCAATCACCAATAACCAATCACCAATCACCCATCACCCATCACCCATCACCCTTCACCCATCACCCATCATCATCATCCATCACCCATCACCCATCACCCATCACCCATCACCCATCACCCATCACCCATCACTCGTCATCCGTCACCCATCACCCATCATCCATCACCCATCACCCATCACCCATCACCCATCATCCATCATCCATCATCAATCATCAATCATCCATCATCAATCATCATCCAACTATAAAGCTTTACAAAGAATTTTACGATTTTGTCATTGTTCGTGTTTTTGATGGATAACTGTTTCTAAACGACCTGCTGTTCCACTGTCGGACTGAAATTTTCATTGACAGATGTGTCCCTCTTCCACTACACGGACACGTGTGGGAGTGCCGGCATAAACAAAACCCGCGTCATCTTGAAATCAGTCAGACAACCAAATGTTACCGACGATGATGCCTTCTTTGGGAATGGTCAGTATTATGCTGCAGTCTGTCTTCGACCACTTGAAAGTCACACTTTATTTTACATCAGACACATTGTGTTGACTTGAAGAACAATTGAAAACATTATTCGTATAATTTCATAAAACCTGTTGATGAGGCAACATTTTACAGTTGCCTAATTGGGATTATCTTTCATGGTCATTTCTTTGCATCCCTGGACAGTAAATTGAATCTATGGAATTTAAGAAGGAATTCTATTTTTGTGCCCAAAATCAACATTATCAATTGTGAGCTGATAGTGATCCTGTTATCATTACAGGCACCTACTTCACTGCAATGAACCCAAATAATGAAACAGGAAATCTGCTGTACAACAACTATGGAAACAGGAGCCTCGCCAATGCGTATAAGGTCGAGTTCTACTTCAACTGTTCGTTCAAACGAAGCGACCCCATGCTTTGTCTGTCAAAGGAGGCAGAAGACTACAAGGATGAACCTCGAAACGTCTGGCTGTACGGCATCAAAGTCAACATTGACCTCTACAACTGCAAGACGGGCACACGTCCCCAGCAACGCAGGAGGAGGAGCACGGAGACGGTATGGAGTGTCTGCTCCGGGGCTACATCTTTGGTGTTCCAGTCCTCCTTCCTTGTGGCTGCAAGCCTGGTCCTCACTGGCCTTGGCGCTGTCCCCTGGAACTAAGGCAGCCCTCAGTCTGGCCTTGGCTGTCCCCTGGAACTAAGGCAGCCCTCAGTCTGGCAACACATCTACTGCGTTAGCACTAGGCAAGCGTGATGATCTCGTCAGCCAATGAAATCGACTGTACATAATTCTACAGCTTGAGTCTGGGGGGTGAAAAGAAGACGTTTTGGACCTACCATCTCAAATTAATTCTTCGTTGTCTGTGTCAGTGCCTAGAGTTATTTTGGAATGGAAAAATAATGCCGTACAATGCGATATGTGAACTAAACCTCTCTCCACTGTTCAAGCCACTACAGAATAGATGCTTGTAGTGATTGCAATGCTACGAAGCGGGAGTGCATATGTTAAACGGGTTGTTTCCAGGGTGCAATTGCATTATATATGGAGGATGGTTCATTAGTGGGAAAAGTCTCTAGAGCACTGTCTCCATGAGCTCGAGCCTCAACAGTGAAGAAAGATGACAGTGGAGTGTAGAATCTCTTTGTGACCTAATGACCTAGAAGCAAAAGTTACAGAGCCAAGAACAAATTTGTTCAAAAATCTTCATTAATCATGGCGTTTAGAAGACACTTTCTTTTCTTTTCAAACAGAGAGAAAAAAACAACTAACATATTTGTATCATTGCCTTTCTCCTTTGCAGAGATTTTACATCCAAGACCCCGAGGAGTTCGTACTGGGCATTCTCACTGTTTTCCATCTCATCGGCAGAGGTCAAGTGAGAAATCCACACTCAAACGAGACTCCCTACTTGCCATTGAGTCAGGCTTGCACAGTTATAACGCAGTGGATCTGCTCTCAATTCTGACACCCCTGGTGCCTTGCTGCCTGGCATTAAACGTGTCAGGGAACGTGATTTCCCCTCCACTTTTCCATTGTGTCTGATTCGCTGATATCTCTAGAAAGCGTTTCGATGTTCCCAAATTTGACCATTGTTTTAAATCACTGCCAATGTCCATGTAAACTCAGCAGTAAATCACTCGAAAGAAAACAAAAGTAAGGAGACAATATTGTATGTCAATAATAATTCATTCCTTAATAAACCACTAGGTTTTTTTAACTAAGAATTTTTATAATCTCCATTGTGACAAGAAAAAAGGAAGTAGCCTGCATATCATCCAAACAAATGCCCTTATTTTTTATTTTTTACAATTGAAAACAAACTTTTACTGTACAACTGAAGTATCTGCTCACTAGATAAAACGCTAATGTCCTATTTGAAGGAATGTTATTTCATACGAGCTTAGCATTACACTTCACGACTTCCAATATATCTTATTCAGAGCGTTTTTTCATTCATGCTTTGTAACTCTACATCCATATGCATGACGCGGTGTTAGCCAGCCTATAGGACTGTGCTGTTAAAACTTTGGTGTGCAAGAAGGGAAAAAGACCTGGCACTATCAGTCTATCACGTGATTAGACTATCCATCCCAAATGGCAGACATAATTTTTCCATCTACAGTTAGCACAACAAAAACGACGTGTCTTTTTTATCTCACTATCGAGTTCGAACGTTTGTCGACAATGAAAGTAGCCAATCAAAATTGACCTGTAGTGATCTCTAAATTTGATCTACTTTCACGAAGAGCCTCAAAGTCGAAAGGTCAAGCGCCACAAATAGAAATACATCCGGAGATGTTCGTTACCTAATGCTAAGTGCAAATTGACTGAGTAGGTTTTGCTCTCTCTCTCTCTCTCTCCCTCTCTCTCTCTCTCTCTTTCTCTATCTCTCTCTCATTCCAATGAATATACAACATGTCATGCAGACAAAACAGTACGCAAATCGTGTGTTTCGTGATGCACCAAATACACAATCGATGAGTGTGCCATGCTGTGAAGAGTGTATTATCAATGATTCGGGTATTATATAAGATGTTAAGGCATCATCTACTAGACTGAAATGTTTTGAGCACTATGATATATGTTCTTCCCCTTGTTGGTAATTTAACTCTCCAAACTGTCAAATAGACATTGATGGCTGATGTGCACCATTAGCCATTTGTTTCTACAATCAATGTGCGAGTATGCAGTTTTCTTGTTAAATTATGCGATATTTTATAGCTATTTCATTACTGTAACAATTCTACGTATGTACATACCATGTTCTGCTTTTACGTTTGTACAAAATGTAAGTCTTATCTTCTTGACGGGTTGTCGGCCGCAATAAAGAGATCAATCAATCTCTCTCTTTCTTTCTGTCTCTCTCTCACTGTCTTTCTCTCTGTCTCTCTCTGTCTGTCTCTGTCTCTCTCTGTCTGTCTCTTTTTGTCTGTCTCTTTCTGTCTATCTGTCTCTCTGTCTGTCTGTCTGTCTTTCTGTCTATCTGTCTGTCCGTCTGTCTCTCTTTCTCTTTCTCTCTTTCTCTCTTTCTCCTCTCTTTCTCCTCACGCTCTTCTCTCTCTTCGCTCTCTCTTCTTCTTCTCTCTCTCTTCTCTCTTTCTCTCTCTCTCTTTCTTTCTTTCTCTCTCTTCTTCTCTCTCTCTCTCTCTTTCTCTCTATCTGTCTGTCTTTCTCTCACTGTCTTTCTCTCTGTCTCTCTCTGTCTTTCTCCCACTGTCTTTCTCTCTGTCTCTTTCTGTCTCTTTCTGTCTCTGCCTCTTTCTGTCTCTTTCTGTCTCTGTCTGTCTGTATGTCTGTCTCTCTCTCTCTCTCTCTCTCTCTCTCTCTCTCTCTCTCTGAGGGCAGTTGCGTTTTTATCCATTTTGCATTTTCGTTTTCGCCAAAATGAAAAGAATTTAAGTAAAATCTCCAGCTTGTCTTCATCGATGTAAATTTTAATGGTATTCGAAAACAACATGACGAGAGTTTGATCGTCAAATTTTGCAATTTAGAATGTAAATACAAACTATCGACAATTCATATTGCATAAAGATGTATAATCATAATTTAATCTGTCAATGAATAGTCATCTCTATATGCCCACCTGTCAATATATTCACTTGTAGCCAGAACAAACAAACCAAACGAAATAAAGCAACAGTATTAGCAGAAAATGGTTTGTTTTTCCTCTTCACAAAAATTGGAAAATAATCGTTGTTGCAATGAGAACAGGTATCATGAAAAAAAGGAATAATCGATTACTCAAAACAGGGTTGCGTCTCGTACGTGTGTGCTTTTGTGTGTGGGTGTTCATGTGGGGGGTGGGGGTGGGGGGTGGGGGGCGGGGGTGTCCATGTAAACGTGTGAATGGGTTATCAGTATATGTGTCAGCGTACATGCGTGCGTGAGTTTGTACGAGGAGTGGTGTGTTTGTTGATGAGAAAGAACTGTGAGGCGTCAGCGCCAGCCGCTAAAGACCCGCCCCTCAGATGCAGCCACTGTGGGCGGGAGTGCGAGTCCCGTATTGGCCTCGTCAGCCACCAACGAGCCTGCAGCCGTCGCAGACCCTGTCCCCCTACCACGATCTTCGTTCGCGAAGCCAAGCCATGATGATGATGATGATTGTATTCGTGAAACTGTTCTGGAATGTTGTATCAAAGCACTCCTAACTTAGCACTTTTCATTTAAAGCCATACAGCAAAGATAAAGGAGCGGTTTTATATATCGGCTTTTAACCCACTGACAGATGCCCAAACCGCTTCACACTTTACCAGCTGATCACTGGGCCGCTTGATCAATCCCTCACTGACTCCTGACGACAAACAGACAGACAGATAAGACGCACACGTCTGGTGGCAGTGCCATCTCCTCTCTCTGGGAAGTATTCCAACCTGATGCCGGTTGAGGTAAAGTTCAAAATACAGGTGCTCTTGTTTATGTTGCGACTTTTCATCCACTGATAGATGCTCAAACCGCACACATTTACCCCCTGGTCATCGGGGTACCCTTTCTATCACTCCAACACCCTCTCAACTCCCTGGGGAGCATGCGACCAGGCTGCGGATGAACGCGCCAAAGTCATCTTTCACAATTTTCCAACTCAGCCCTCACATGTACCCGTTTTACTCCTGGGTTGGGAGAAGCAATGCGAATAAAGCATCTTGCTCAAGGATGCAACTTTAGAATCCGCGCAGCTTCGAACGCCGCACCCGGTAGCCTCAAGCGACTGCGGGTCAAGCGCGCTGACCGCTCGGCCATGGAGCAAGTAGTCAATAGCCGCCTACAGTAGATTGATTGGAATACAGTGTGCCCTCCATGCCCCCGCAGGTACCCAGTTTTTCTCCTGGATGGGGAGAAGCAATGCAAATTAGGCAGCCTGCCCAAGGATGCGACTCAGAGAACCGCGAGAGCTCTCTGTTCCAGTAGAAAATGCGCACTTTTTATCTGTCGTTCACCATGTTTACTTGCCTCTCTGTAAACAAGAATTCGGTTTAGCTAAAGACAGAAAGTTTGCCTTCGGTGGCGTGTTCTTGTTGAGATCATTTGCTTGAATACTTGCTTTTAACTTTCATAATTACCCACAATTGTAAAACTACTTTTGACATGATTTAAAATTTCTACTCAATATTTTTTAATAATCAAAATATGTGTGTGTGTGTGTGCGTGCGTGCGTGTGCATGCACGCACGCTTGTGTGTTTGTGGGCATGTATGTGCGCTCGTATGTGTGTGTATTTGTGTGCGCGCGGCTTGCATACGAGTGTGTGCGTGTGTGTGCTTGTTTGCGCGCCTCTGTGTGTGCAGGTACGTATGTGCATGTTTGTGTGCGTGCGTGCGTCCGTGCCCGTGTGCCTGTGTATGCGTGCCTGCGTGTGTGTGTGTGTGTGTGTGTGTGTGTGTGTGTGTGTTGTCATGAAGAAAGAGACTGTTATCTTTCAACATTAATTCACTTGAGGATTTCAATTTGTTTTTGAAGAAATGGGGCGCGTTTGTTAGGCAAGTGGCTCGCCTCGATGGCTAGTCGAGGGCGAGCGAGACGCACCTACGGCTAATTAGCGAGAAAGGTAGGCAACACCTAGCCCTTGAGATTTTCTCGAGATTCCCCCGCCTAACAAACCCGCCCTTCTACATCGTTTCGATGCACATGCCACTTGGAGTCAAGGTAACCACAATGACGTCATCATTGCTTTGCCTTCTGCAGGTGTCAGTGATGTCATCCACAGACCAGGGCCACGACCACGAACTGCAGATCCACTACGATCACGTGACGAAACACTTCCTCATCGTGCACTGCGATGGAATGGATGCCTGCTGGGACGGACATCCCAACGACCTCAGGAAAGTCTGACCTATGACCTTGCGTGACCTTGCTGTCACCTTGACTGTCTGGATGCTTTCGAGGGCGTCCAATCTGACGCTTTAGTAAAAAAAAACTCGCTTTTATCTTCAGTTTTCGCCGTCTTCTTCAAGTATGAGTACTCTAGAAGCATTCATCCTGTTCATTTTTAAAAGTCTGACCTTCACCTCTGATCTTAACCTTTCCACACTGGATGCATTCTGGAACAGCCGTTCCCAAAGGTCAACATTACATTCAAAACCTGACCTCTGACTTCGATTGACCTTCACCTTGATGGTCTTGGCATCTCCTCCTACAACCGCTCTAACTCTTTCTTCCAAACCTGACCATCCGCCTTAAGTAAGAAGTTTACTGCTAACAATCACATTGGCGATTTGGATGCTAATACGTGGTGCAGCTACTTGACATTAACATTCTCTTTGAGTTCTGATCACTGGCCTAGGATGACCTCCATGACATGACCTTCACCTGCATGAGTTCAAGGACAAGTGGGCTGACACTCCAACCTTAGTTTCGACTCCCTAGCTTGCAACCTTCTCTCTCGACACTCACTGGCTTGTTCAGAAGACCATTCCAAACCTTTCACCACAGCTCTGTCGTTCCTGGCTTGGTCCTCAACCCACTGTGGGGTTGTAGTGAAATCACCTGAGCTAGTTATGCTTACGCACTGTCAGAGGATTTACCTTGACCTCAATACAACACGACTCCTTGATCGTGGCTCTCACATGTTTATCCTAGCGGCCGAGGCAGCAATGTGTCAGCTTACTTACTTACTTACAGTCGAACGGTATAGATTTTCTGCTGATGTTCTGGATCTGTCTCTGTAACTTTCGCTGTTACTGTCACACGACAGCCTCACCACATGTTCTTACCTGACCTGCTTTTGTAGTGTTCATGTTGTGTGATAAAGAATAAAATTGGATTTAAAGCATTACCTCTACCGATTCCTTTGCATGTGTGATGTCAAAACAGTTCATGACAAACTATATGGAACTACCTTCCCCTAATGTGCGCATGTGCGTGCAATCGCTGGTGCACGCGGGTGTGTAAACGTGTGCGTGTTTGTTTGTGTGTGTGTGTGTGTCTCTCTATCTTTCTCTCTCTCTCTTTCTCTCTTTCTCTCTCTCTCTCTTTATCTCTCTCTCTCTCTCTCACAAACACACTCACACACACACACACACACACATACACACACACACCGTCTGTCTGTCTGTCTCTGTGCCTGCATTTCCTCCTCTCCCTCTCTGTGTCTGTGTATGCGTCTTGTCTGTGTGTCTGTGTGTGTGTGTCTGTGTGTCTGTGTGTGTGTCTGTGTGTGTGTCTGTGTGTGTCTGTGTGTCTGTCTGTGGGTCTGTCTATATGTCTGTATGTCTGTCTGTCTGTCTGTCTGTCTGTCTGTCTGTCTGTCTGTCTGTCTGTCTGTCTGTCTCTTCTCTCTCTCTCTCTCTCACTCTCTCTCTCTCTCTCTCTCTCTCTCTCTCTCTCTCTCCCTCTCGAATGGACTAGTCAAAACGTACATAATGAGACAGAGTTCCTCAGGAATATAAAGGAAAAAATGATAAGAGAATATGACAATGAATGGAGAAGCAGGGTGCAAGAAAGCAGCCGGTGCTCTTTCTATAGACGGTTTAAAACGGATCGAGTGCTTGAACCATATCTATATGCAGTTGATAAACGATTCTTCAGAGACCACTTGGTGAGATTCAGACTAGGAATTAGTGAATTGTTTGTACATAAGAACAGATACAAACCACAAATTCATTCAAATGTCTGTCCAATATGTATGGAGGAAGAGGAGGATGAACTGCATTTTCTGTTGTATTGCCCCGCCCTTTCAGTTTTAAGACAAAGATATATAACGCCATACTTACAATCCGATGTCCATGAAACCATCAAATATCTGTTCACAACTGATGAAATTCTGACAGTTCGAAATGTTTCAAAATTTTTACATTATTCCTTTAAGATAAGAGCAGAAGCATTGGATTTATCTGAGATGAATCAGCTCGTGTTCAGCGATTAGTTAAGATTGCCAGTAGAACCAATCGCTCGACCCACCGACGCATGTGTTTACAACATGTATTGACTGTTGTGCATTGTGGTGCTGTTAAAACGTTTGATAATGTACACCTTGCAATGGGCCGGAGGCCCCAGCAATAAAGTTTTCGTTCGTTCGTTCGTTCGTTCTCTCTCCCTCTCTCTCTCTCTCTCTCTCTCTCTCTCTCTCTCCCTCACCGCCTCTCCTGCTCTTTTACTCCCTCCTTCACTTTCTCTCCCTCGTATCCCGGAATCTCTGATCTCTATCTCCAGCATTCGATCATAAAACCACCTCTACCATCACGATCCTCTCCATATCTCACAGTATTTTCCCAAAGAGCTCTTGTAGCCTGTTCATGTAACAGTATGACCTTTGCGCAGTCGGTCATCACACATCAACGGCCCAAGCACAACGAGGTGAGTGTGTGTCACCTTGTTGAGCAAATTATACAAAACTAATAGATCTATCTGTCTCCTGTGATACTGTGATTTATGCCTGGATGGAAAAAGCGGCCACTGGGGGAGAGAGCCATTATTCGTCCTCTTGATGGTGGGAAGAAAGCCTCTTTAGCCTCAGTTTGCGTAGAGGGGAAAGCCTGGTTGTTGAAGGATAGCTCTTGTCATGTTCTCCGTGACGCACCTCCTCAACGTCGAAGTGATAGATGGCTCGGAGAAATATTACTACATTCCAAGTGCGATCTACGGCCGACGCCTTCAATGACCTTTTATCTACGGGCACCCCTTGCTTCCGAGATTCCAGGGCCTGCTACAGTAGCTCAGCCAGGGGCCTGCTCCAGTAGCTCAGCCAGGGACATGCTCCAGTAGCTCAGCCAGGGACCTGCTCCAGTAGCTCAGCCAGGGGCCTGCTTCACTAGCTCAGCCAGGGGCCTGCTCCAGTAGCTCAGCCAGGGGCCTCCTTCACTAGCTCAGCCAGGGACCTGCTCCAGTAGCTCAGCCAGGGGCCTGCTTCACTAGCTCAGCCAGGGACCTGCTCCAGTAGCTCAGCCAGGGGCCTGCTTTACTAGCTCAGCCAGGGACCTGCTCCAGTAGCTCAGCCAGGGGCCTGCTCCAGTAGCTCAACCAGGGCCCTGCTTCACTAGCTCAGCCAGGGACCTGCTCCAGTAGCTCAGCCAGGGGCCTGCTCCAGTAGCTCAGCCAGGGCCTGCTCCAGTAGCTCAGCCAGGGGCCTGCTCCAGTAGCTCAGGCAGGGGCCTGCTCCAGTAGCTCAGCCAGGGGCCTGCTCCAGTAGCTCAGGCAGGGGCCTGCTCCAGTAGCTCAGCCAGGGGCCTGCTCCAGTAGCTCAGCCAGGGGCTACGGGGGACATTGTGACAGAGTCAGGCCATTTAGATCCTAATGTAGATCATTGGACCAGCTTTGAAACAAAATGGAGACAAATAGTTTCCTCAATACCTGCAATCCATGCTAATTTAAATGCCTCAATGGTTCCTGCAAGGTGCCTCCCAAACGAATCGAAGCAAGATAAAAGGCATTTTGGTCCCGATTACGAATGACACAGGGGAACTTTTTAAGCCACAATAGATCTAACAGTAAGTAAAAGCTATTGTTTTGGTATAGTGACTTCGTATCGATAGCTGGAGCTCAAACCGCTTAACGTCTTAACCCTTTGTCACTGGGACAATCACAAAATAGGTAAAAGGTATTGTTTTGGTATAGTGACTTCTTATCCATAGTCGGTGCTCAAACCGCTTAACATCTTCAACTTTTGTCACTGGGCCAATCGCAAAATAGATAAAAGGTATTGTTTTGGTATAGTGACTTCGTATTCATAGTCGGTGCTCAAACCGCTTAACATTTTTAACTTCTGTCATTGGGCCAATCGCAAAATAGGTAAAATGTATTGTTTTGGTATAGTGACTTCGTATCGATAGCTGGAGCTCAAACCGCTTAACGTCTTAACCCTTTGTCACTGGGACAATCACAAAATAGGTAAAAGGTATTGTTTTGGTATAGTGACTTCTTATCCATAGTCGGTGCTCAAACCGCTTAACATCTTCAACTTTTGTCACTGGGCCAATCGCAAAATAGATAAAAGGTATTGTTTTGGTATAGTGACTTCGTATTCATAGTCGGTGCTCAAACCGCTTAACATTTTTAACTTTTGTCACTGGGCCAATCGCAAAATAGGTAAAATGTATTGTTTTGGTATAGTGACTTCTTATCCATAGTCGGTGCTCAAACCGCTTAACATCTTCAACTTTTGTCATTGGGCCAATCGCAAAATAAGTAAAATCTATTGTTTTGGTATAGTGACTTCTTATCCATAGATGGAGCTCAAACAGCTTAACATCTTCAACTGTTGTCATTGGGCCTCTAGATCCGCCCTTTACTGGCACTTGCCGACAGACATGATGGCGGACAGATACGACGCACATTTTCAAGTACCAGCACCTTCTCCGCCGTTTAGGAAATATTCCAATTTGGTGCTGGATCGAGGCCACACCCAGGGTAGATCATTCTACGGTGTGCTGTCACCGCCCTCGTAGATACAAGTAAAGGTGCCCTTTTTTGTATTGCGACATTCCATCCATAAAGGGGTGCTCAAATCACACAGTTTTACCCCGTAACGTTGAACAAAAGAGACATCAATGGCAACGACGAAAAAAAAACACACTGATCAAGGCTGTAGGCTGTCAGATGTGGCGAGTTAAAAGCACTGAGATGCACAGGCCAACAAGAATTACCTCCCTTGTATGAACCCGTTTAGCTTATTTACCGCTACGAAGATTCGATTTGCTGGAATGAGCGATACGAAGACAACACCGAATTGCAGATTAAATCAAATGCAACTTGGGATGAAGCATAACTATTTGCAGTTTGGCAGCGCAGAACTGCCAGCCGCACTCCACAGACGCTATCCTACGAACACAGCCGTCTCACCGACTGGAGGACTTACGCTAGTATTCTGTGAACCCGAGTCACGTGACCCTGGCACAGTTCGCAATGAATGGGTAATAGACTTGACCCTTCGCATTACAGCATTGCGCCAAAAATAGTTCGTTCTGATACTATTTTTATCTCCACTTTTTACAGAAATCATTCAGATGTCAAAACTTGTTTCCATTTCAACAAAAACATTTTATTTTATGTAATAAACGCTTGTTTATTGGCTCAACAAGAGTAAGTTAAGAGTTTTGTGCGAAATAGTCTTAGAACTACTTAACGGCGTATGTCAGGGAGCAGATCGGCTATCCCACAAGCCTCTCGTGTGACCCCCATATGCATATTTCGGACGAAAACCTTTCATCACGGGATGTCAACTGTGCTAGAGACCCTTTCGCCGGTAGGCGAAGTCACTAGTGGACTGGAACTCGCTCCCAGCCGAGGTCGCTCTTAGCCCCTCAATGGAGGCCTTCAAATCCCAGATCTAGCACCTTTCCCCTGCCCCCTCCCCCCCCCCCGATCCCGCCCCTACCCAGCCCCCCCCCCCCCCCCCCCCCCCCCCCCCGTTTTATCCCGACCATATTTCCGCTGATCATCTGGCAGCTTTCCTTCTGAATCCCGACAAATCCACCTCCTCGCAACCTCTCTCCGCGTCTGCAGAATCTTCACCTTGCTGAAGGCGGCAGTCAAAAGAAAGAAGAAGAAGAAGAATGTTACGCCAGTTGTCAGCAGAAACAGAAGT
>JAWQFJ010032173.1:0-5000 GCA_034096865.1 Theodoxus fluviatilis | reverse complement strand
GTATTTTGGTCACACAAAAACATGGGATATTGTTTAAGACCAAACACAGAAAATCTATATTTTCTACAGATGCTGATGCTTGATTGTCCCGTATGCATGACACGGTGTTATGCTATCCACACGTAGCATGTAGCAGCTTTGTAGCTAACACGGTCCTCATTCTAACCTGTCCGTCAGAAACAGAGGGATACAAGAACAGCGAGAACGAAACCAGCGGCCGTTAAAGTCTTGCGAAGTTTCGTCTTGGGGATCTCATGGAATCGGTACCTGGTGTGCATGTCTGAAAGTCTATTTTTCGCCTGATAAAATAAACAGTTTTTAGTGGGGCGAATTAAGGAATTTTGACCGAGCAACACAAAATGAGTCGCATTGCGTTTTTGGCCTATTTAAAACTATACTTTATTTCTACAATGAAGTTTTAATGCTCTTTTAGAATAGGATGATTTCGTGCGACGTCATTCACAGTTCAGTTGTGCACACCGAGAATCTTTATTATGGAAAATAAAAACTGCACGAAGTTTCAAAACATAAAATATCTTGTTTGCACTCAAATGATCATGCCTAGAACTCGCGCTGGTGTTCTATTTAGAGATTATTAAACTGAAGCACTGGAATTCAAAGTTCGAAAAAACGCTCTTTCAGCTAAAGTATGATGGGTATAAGTCGATTTTGTGTATGTGTGAGAGCTCAGTCAAGCGTAGACATTTTGGGTCATTTTAAAATAAGTATCTACGTACCATTCTCGTTCATTTTTGTTTTTGTTGCTGACCTTTTTGCCAGGTGAAGATTGATTTACATCTTCAGGTACTATTTAAAAATATTACTACAGATCAGTTTTCTGTTAAAAACTCAAAATCAACAACCAAGCCCCCAACCTTGTAAAATGTGTTTCCACTGAGTCACAAGACGACTTGTTCTATGGTTCGAGGATACAGATGACCTCGTTTTGAGTTAGACTCAGAAAGGAAGATTTCCACTCTGCCTCACAGCCCCTACAACTTGGCGTGCCCCAGAGAGAGAGCAAAAGCTACTCAGTCAATGTTGCACTTAGCATTAGGTAAGGAACATCTCCGGATGTATTTCTATTTGTGGCGCTTGACCTTTCGACTTTGAGGCTCTTCGTGAAAGTAGATCAAATTTAGAGATAATATATATATATATATACGTGATATTCTTGATCCAACAGGAACATGGAAGACATTCGAAGAATGTAAAAGACAATTCGGCTTAGCAGGGACTTTTTTGGACTATGAACATCTTAAAAGAAAAATTCCGAAGGCATGGGTGGATATAATTCGTAATTCGGGCGGCAAAGTAACCCAGCAGCATCAACATCAAGTTTGCATCAGAAATCTAACATCAGCCAAAACAGGGTTAAGAAACATCTATAACACCATGATTCAAACTCGAGATATATCGACTGGTCAGAAGAAATGGGAGCGGAGTTATCCCAGCATATCATGGAATGAAATATGTGAAGCAACCAGGGCGGCCACAACCTCTACATACCTTAAAAGTGTCCAATATAAAATTAATAATCACATAATATATACAAATAGACTCCTCCACCGGATAGGAATAAAGAACAGTGAAAAGTGTGATTTTTGCGGAGAAGACAGCGAAACAATAACCCACCTATTTGTAGAATGCCCAATAATATGTAGCTTCTGGGCGGATATATCAGAATTCCTTCACAAGAACACAGACCTAACTTTACCAACGAGTCCTCAAAGTTTACTCTTTGGTACAGCTCCTCATAACAAACTGATTAATCACATTCTGTTGTTGGGAAAATCTTTCATTCACAGCTGTAAATATAGAAGTTGTCAACCAAACACTAAGGGCTTCCTTAACATTTTAAGACAAAACGGATTAATTGAAAAATTCATTTCCCAAAGCAGCAACAACACTGACGACTACATCAATAAATGGGGTGACCTGTGCAATATTTTAAGTGGTACTACTCCTGAATGTTAGCACGGGATAAACTCTCTCTCTCCCTCCCTCTCTCTCTCTCTCTCTCTCTCTCTCTCTCTCTCTCTCTCTCACACACACACACACACACGCGCGCGCACACACGTGCGCGCACACACGCACGAGCGCACGTCACAATTACAAGTCTACACCATTCATCTAATCCTTCCTTTTCGATTTCGTTTTCGTAGAAGGATTAGCTCAGACATTTGTTTTTCCCTCAAATCCAACCCAATGAGGGACCCATGCCACCTCTGTCCATGCACCTTCTCTCCTCTCCCAGGCTCCCCCAACCCGTAACTGATGATGATGATGGTGATGGTACTGGTGATGATGATGATACTGGTGATGATGATGATGATGGTGATGATGATGATGATATTGTGTGATATTCATATTATTGATGCTATTTTCGTCTCTTTCTTGTTTTGCTTTCCTTGTAATTTTGTCCTTCTTGTGTATTTTCTAGACCCAATAAACTGATTTAAAAAAAAAAATTAGAGATAATTACAGGTCAATTTTGATTGGCTACTTTCATTGTTGACAAACGTTCGAACTCGATAGTGAGATAAAAAAGACACGTCGTTTTTGTTGTGCTAACGGTAGATGGAAAATTTATGTCACCCACTTGGGATGAGTAGTCTAATCACGTGATAGACTGATAGTGCCAGGTCTTCCTCCCGTCTTGCACACCAACGTTTTAACAGCACAGTCCTATAGGCTGGCTAACACCGCGTCATGCATATGGATCTAGAGTTACGAAGATTGAATGAAAAAAGGCTCTGAATAAGATATATTGGAAGTCGTGAAGTGTAGTGCTAAGCTCGTAATCCTTACTTCTCTGTGTGGCATGAAATAACATTCCTTCAAATAGGACATTAGCGTTTTATCTAGTGAGCAGGTACTTCAGTTGTACAGTAAAATTTTGTTTTCAATTGTAAAAAGTAAAAAATAAGTGCATTTGTTTGGATGATATGCAGGCTACTTCCTTTTTTCTTGTCACAATGGAGATTAAAAAATTCTTATTAGTGGTTTAAATTGAGAAATGAATTATTCTTGATATACAATATTGTCTCCTTTCTTTTGTTTTCTTTAGAGTGACTTATTGCTTGGTTTACATTGACATTGACAGTGATTTAAAACAATGGTCCAATTTGGGAACATCGAAACGCTTTCTAGAGATATCACCAAATCAGACACAATGGAAAAGTGGTGGGGAAATCACGTTCCCTGACACGTTTCATGCCACACAGCAAGGCACCAGGGGTGTCAGAATCGAGAGCAGATCCACTGCGTTATAACTGTGCAAGCCTGACTCAATGGCAAGTAGGGAGTCTCGTTTGAGTGTGGATTTCTCACTTGACCTCTGCCGATGAGATGGAAAACAGTGAGAATGCCCAGTACGACCTCCTCGGAGTCTAGCATGCTGAATCTCTGCAGAGGAGGAAGACAATGATACAAATATGTTTGGTTTTCTTTCTCTCACTTTGAAAAGCAAACAAACTGTCTTCTAAACACCTTGATTAAGGTCAGCAAGAGAGATTCCTACAACACGGAACAGAAAAAACAAAAGTCGCACTGGCATCTTCCCTTCACCGTGTTGAGGCGTCGAGGCCTCGAGATGGGGACACGTACGCTTCAGAGAACTTTCTTCCCACTACACTGCAAACGCCATCGCTCTCCATATACCAAAATAAATGGCCAAGTGCACCCTGGAAACAATACCCGTTTAACAAAATGCCCCAACCTCACGGACGCGTGTGTTACAGGTAGCATTGGCAATCACTTACAAGCATCTATTAGTTAGTGAGCTATGCTGAATCCAGTGGAGATAGAGGGTGTTCAGTTCACAAACAAAAATCATACGCTATTGGTACGTGCGTTATATTTGTCCTATCTGAAAGGTAACTCTAAGGCACTGGACAACGAGACAAAACTGAAGAATAATTATAATTTGAAGATGGATAGTGTTGCAAAAACGTCGTCATTCACTTGCAAACTCCCCCAGGACACTCAAGACTGTAGAATTATGGTACTAGTCCGATTTGATCATTTGGCTTGACGATGATCATTTCATTGCGCTTGCTTTGTATTGAACGCACAGTGGATGGTGTTGCCAACAGGAACAGGGGCTGCGCAAAGTTAGTTCACAGGGGGCCAGGTGGCCTAATGATGCCAGATCGAATCACAAGTGACCTAGGGGGGGCTTGCAGCCACATGGAAGGAAGGACTGGTAACACAACAAAAAGATTGTAGGCCCGCGGAGTCAGGACACTGCACACATCGTCCGTTGCCCCGGGACTCCTCCTCCTGCCTTTGCGGGGCCGTGCGTGTTGCCCCATCTTGCAGTTGTTAGAGGTTTCAATGTTGAACTTTCCGATGTCGATGGGACAGAGAACCCACGAGTCACGTTCTCGAGGGTCGCATCCTTGTAGTTCTTCTTGCCTCCTTTGACAGGACCAAAGCATGGGGGTCAGCTTCGTTTGAACGAACAGTTGAAGTAGAACTCGAACTTATACTCCATGTTGGCGAAGGCCCTCCTGTTTCCATAGTATGTTAATGTACAGCAGCTCCTCTATGTTATTTATTCGGGTTCATTGGCAGTGAAGTAGGTGCCTGCAATGGATAAACACACATCACATCCTCAACCCCCAACCTCGAAAATGTGTTGGTTAGGTGCGCCGCAGATCAAATACAAAAAATCGAATTTCCTTCTGTAACATTCCAACCATAGGATTGTTAAGTTTCCACGGTCCAAGAGCCATGCAAAAGAAATGGAAACCCCACTGGAATGCTAATCTCCAAAAATTAGAGGCCAATGTAAAAAATGTTTGCCAATCAATCAACAGGTTATATGAAACTATACCGAATAATTCAATTGTTCTTTACAGAGTCAACACAATGTGTCTGATGTAAAATAAAGTTGTGACGTTGAAGTGGGTCACCGCAGACAGAACTGGCAGCATAATACTGGACCATCCCAAAGCAATTTGTGTCAAGCCATCGCCCGGTAACATTTGGTTGTC
>JAWQFJ010032169.1:0-17846 GCA_034096865.1 Theodoxus fluviatilis | reverse complement strand
CCTCAAGAAACAATCTGTACATGCTGTAGACCAGATGGAAGGGAAGGGAAGTTCCTGGGATGGGAGAAACCTGGGTTTATATAAATACAGGAGTAGACATTTCCACCTCTAACCAGAATTCTGCTTTTCTTGTTCAAATTTATGTTGGAAAAAAATCTGCTGAAGAATAGATCCACCACAAAATTCTGCCAGATGAAAAAAGTATTTCATTTTATCGATCCACCACATTTTGGTTCAAGCTCTTGATGGACATCTGCCACAATGCTATTTGCGATGTCTTTACAGAATGTGGGCCGCATTTCTCAACACTGAATTGAATTCAGAGAGTGAACCCTACCAGGGCCTAGGCAGCCCCTGGACCCCAGCCAAATATCCCCCCCCCCCTTTTTTTGGATAGCCAGTTCCCACCCCTGAAATGACTGTGCCATGATTCTATCTCTGGGATGGGAGGAATCTGGGTTTATGTTAAAATTCTCACGTGACTGCACTTGTCCAACATAACTAGAATGCCGCTTTTGTGGTGATGAAGAGAGAAAGGCTCCAACACAAAATGTTGTTCAAAAAAGATGTGCATTTATTCAGTAATAATAATGAGCTGAAGTCAGAAAGCAGAGAAAGGTCATGACAGTTCAGCTGTTGGGCACTTGTCCTTGTGAAAAGAGAGTACTGCTGTTGGAATTGTTTCATGTGTAAAAAAACTCTGAATACATAACTTTTGTTGACATGAGAAGGCAGACATTTAGGGGAAGTAATCAGATTATTATGAAGAAGGAGCAGCAGCATTGTGAAGGGATCCAAATGGAGTTACCTCCCTTACTTCATTCTTGTCAAGACTTTTCTTCCAACCTTTTGGAGTCTGCTCTAAAGGAAATTGCTTGTTACTATAAGTATTAGTATTGAATGCTGTAGAAACTGCTGTATCTTGTTCTGCATCTTCATGATAATCCTGCATAGCCTTTCCTTTCACAGGTAACTGCCAGGCTACGGTGAAGAGGCTGGTCCCAGACTCAACAGAGTGGGCTCGGCTGGAGGACTCCCAGCACACCACGGTGGCTCAGTTCATCAGGAATCTGACTGCCAGAGAGAGGGATGGCAAGAGTTATCCTGACTTCAGCAACGCTGGTCTCTCTGTGGATGGCATGGAGGTGTCTGCTGTGACGGGAACTGTGAAAGCAAAGACCACCACAGCTTCAGGCAAAGACGTGGGTGGAGAAGAGACAAGGCCAAGCAAAACAGGAAAGGAGGACAGGCCAGAGAGCATGAAAGCCACCCATGCCTCTGCCTCCCAGTTGGACTACCTCTTTGACTGGAGCATCCCCCTGTACTGCCCTGAGCTGGCTCAGGAACTGGTCATTCCAAAGTACTTTGCAGGTATGCTTGATTGACACAGGGCTGCTGCTGCTGCTGCTGCTGCTATCATTGTGATTTTGCTGCCTCTGCTGATTCTCTTCTTTTTACAACTGCTCTCTCAACACATCACCTTGCAGACAACAAGGTTCTTACACCTCTGCCCCAATGTTAGTGTTTGCCACATCAAGGCCCAGGTCCTTGGTTCTATTTCCTTTGTATTGAGAATATGTGAAGCTGAATACAGCATAGGTTGAAACATTGCATCACTTCACTATATATATCAAATACTGGAAGAGATACCTTGATGACAAACTGACTGAGAGGGTGGGAATATTTAACCATTGACTAGCTGTATGTCTTTGCTGGGTTGGATTGCATCCCAGAGAGTGGAGACAATGCTGGTGCCTGTCTGTTTATATGTGTTTTGTCTTTAATTAGATAAAGAAAGAGACAAATTGTGGTTATTGTAACCCAATTGACACTTTTTTCCTTGGCAAACCTTTTTTTAAAAATCTTGAGTAAAAAGAAATAAAAACAGAAGAAAGAAATCAGAGGTAAACAACAAACTGCATGCTGCATTGAAAGATAATTTAATTTAGGTTCAGATAAATCTACTGCAAATATGACATTTCTTGATAAAACATTCACAAATGTACACTCTCAACTTTACCTCCTTAAAAGTCAGGCAAACCTAAATACCCCCTTTTTTGTTGTTGTTGTCATGTTACCTTAACCACAACCCTTTTTTCCCCCCTTAGTGTGATGCACAGCCAAAGCTGACTACCCACTGTGGGTTGGGAGTCAGAATAGACCCACCACATCTCCCTACAGGATTAATTAGAGGCAAATAACTAGGGGTATTGTTACTTGGTTTTGCCAACTCTTGAGGTTTTCATGCTTAATGGCCTTACATAGCCTACAAAGGCTGATAGGCCATAAAACTCCATCCATCCGTCCATCCATCTGTCCATCTGTCCATCCACCCATCATCCATCCACAGCTGCTGAATGCCCCCCTCTTCATCTGGAGCCTAGCTCCTGGCTGCAGTGGGGTAGGTGGGGTGGGGACTTTCAATCTGGATTCCTACCAGACAGTGTGAAGTTGTAGATGTACATGTAGTTGTTGTAAAAATCGCCATGGTTTCTGCTTCTGCTTCCAGGAGACTTCCTACAGTGGACGGCTCCAGGTAGCCAGTACAGGGACTCCTGGCCCAGTCTCTTCATAGCTCCTGCTGGAGCCCTCAGTGAGCTGCACGTAGACACCTTTGCCTCCAACTTCTGGATGGCTCTGTTCCAGGGCAAGAAAAGGTGGGTGGAGAACCAGGGGTGCTGTCTTGCATTGCTGTTGCAACTGTTTTCATGGGCTAATGATAGAGTAGCTTCTCTGAATGAAATCCTGTAATTGACATTATTCCATACTTGACTTACTTGACTTAGTCCTCTTCGCTCCGGTCGGAGCATAGGGCCTTCACTGCAAGTCTCCACCTCTGTCTGTCTTGGGCTGCCCTCTTCGCATCTCCCCAGGTCATCCGGACTGTCCTCAGCTCTGCTTGTAGGGTTCTTTTCCAGGTCAGTGCTGGTCTACCATGCTTCCGTTCACCCTGGGGGTTCCAGTCCAAGTCATGGCGTGGAATGCTGGCATCGTTTCTGTCTCGTAGAGTGTTCTCACATTCCATAATCCGATCCTTGTCACGGTCTTGGGGAAGAGAATGTTCATCGGCGAGTCAACTCCCTCTCGGGTTTGGTTGGTCCGCTTCATACACTCTCCCCCGGGTCGAATCCCTTGATCATCTGAGGTTTCCTTTGCAGTGTTGGTTTCTGTAGCAAGAAGCGTTTTTCCAGGGTGGGGTTGCTAGCCCCACGCCAAACCCTCCTCCTTTCGCAAACGGGCTTGGGACCGTCTATGGCGGAGTTATTATTCCATAGGAATGACTTAAAGGGTTCAGGGATCTTATTCTTGGAGAATGGTTTAATGTTATTGTTTTATTTCATAGTTATTGATCTCATTGATCATGAATGAAATAACTAGCATAATACACATTTACAATTTGATTAGAAAATATTTTGCTCAATTGCGTGAAAAAATTCAGCCATCAAAACTAGATGTACTGTGCTTTTTAGAAAGTCAAATGTTCTGTGTGCTCTTTCACTCCATGCAGGGATGTTTTCTTCTCTCACTGCAGGTGGCTGTTTTTCTCCAAGGATGATCTGCCACTGCTCTACCCAGAATACCTGGACTCCCTGGACCCTATTTTTAGGGTTGACCTTTCAACCCCTGACCTGCATACCTTCCCCTTGCTCAGCCTGTCTTCTCCCATGGAATGTGTCCTTGAACCTGGTAAGTGCCTCACAAGGTCAGGATCAATTTGCTTGCTCTTGGCCCGTCTCTCTTATCTTTCAGACTCTCTCTGACAGTCTGTCTTCCCCTCTTCCTCCCTCTCCCATTACTTCCCATCCTCTCTATCACCCTGACTTGTATTTATTCCCCTGTACCCCAAGTTGCCTTGTTATTGAAATTAGCACATCCTTATTTCTACAGGTGATGTTCTCTTTGTGCCTTCGGGCTGTCCTCATCGAGTGGAGACCCTGGAGACTTCAGTGGCCATTTCTGCCAACTATGTGGATGCCACCAATGTAGAGGCAGTGATGGAGGAACTGAGAGTGGTGGGGCTGGTGGAGCCTCAGACTGCTTCCCTCCTCCAACAGCTGGAGAGCTCGGACCTTCCAAAGACCATGCCAGAGAATGCCAGTGACCTCCCCTGGCAGGCGTTCAAACAAAGACATGCACAGTGACGGCAGTGCAAAAGCTGGACAGGCAAGTGGGGGGAGAGTGGTGTAGAGGGGTGATGGTGTTTGTGTTCTTTCATTGTGCCACTCCTATGCCTTGTACTGTAGGTATACCTGAAGGAGAAGACAAGGATGGCACAGCATCAAAAGTCCTCTAAACTGAGTTAACCCTAGGAGTGTTGGCGGCTGAAAAAAATGAATAGTAAATGAAAGGCAAATGTCAGCCCTAATCAGCCCAGGGCATGGGATTAAAATCTTCAGGGATTCTACAGTTTTCATTTTCTCAAGAATGTTGCCAAAATGTGGTCCTCTTTTGTATGAAAGGTGTGTGGACACTTTTTTGGCATATGGGCATTAGTCACGAATGAGACAGTGAGTCATTACTTAGAATTCCACCCTGGCACAGGTATCTAGGAATTGTAATTTTGACAGACGGTGTTAATACAACCTTTTCTATATGTTCTTTTCCTCTGCTCCCACATTACTTCCCCTGCTGGAGTACATTGACCTCAGGCAAACTACAAACTTCACTAATGAATGCATATTTTTTTAGATCAGGATTTTGTGTAATGACCTGGCCTGTTGGCAGTGGTGCAAGGCCACTAGCTGCTGTGGTTCAGTCCCTGCTTGTTCTGGCTTGACTGCTGTTTTCCCACCCATGACAGCTGTTGTTGTGGTGCAGTTTTATTGTTAATGATCAAAATTGTTGTCATGTGAATTTTGTGAGTCGGTGAGTGTTATTTGAATTTTTTGTTTTTAATATATGAAATCTGTCTATCTCAAGTGCTTTGATATTGTTGTCACTGTTTAAAAAAAAATGTCTGGGTCACTGGTTCAGTACTAGTAGTCAGTAATGTTATTATAACTTATGTTTCCTGTGAGATTTTTGTCAATGTTATATTAGTATGGAAGGGAGTATCCTTTAATATCTATATCTGGCTTATGTAAGTTGATGGTAGATATGTATGTGACTAAATGCATAAACGTGTGCAACAAAGTAAGGACAATTGGGGTAATAAATAAAGTGTAAGTGAAAGTTCTGAATTCGGTGTTATTAGATACTATTAAATGTTATGAAAGTGTGTGCAATAGGAGAAGATAATGAAGTGTATAGTTTTTGAGAAATTAGCGCTTGAATTTGAAAAATGGCAGGGGGTCATTATTGTTAAAAGTTTCACATGTCAAATATTACAACAATTTTCGAAAGTCCAATTCATTAACCATAACAAACAATCGCAACAAGTTACAATTTACAACAATGTATTGCTCTGATCCAGATTTTGCATTTAACCAAAAATAACCCTTTTTCAGGGTAGACAGTCGACAGAGAAATCTGAAAACAAAGATCCCGATTGGCGATTACAAAGCTTTTGACGTACGACACCACAGACTTTCTGAAGAGTTTCACATGAGATTCAGAACACTAATTCCAAATGGTTGCTATCAATTTGTACAATGATATCTTGTGTACACAATGACCCGATTCCATTTATATTTTATTGAGCAGATTTTGCCTGCAGCAGTTCTCAGCACAGCCGACAAGCAAGTGTCGTTTTTCAGCAGCCATGATTTCAGGCCGATGCAGTGATTTTTTAACTGCAGCTTTTTATAAACGTAAATTTACACCTCAAAATTATGTCCACTATATCTTCATTCATTGTTCCATACACCAAAAACAAGAATTCAAGCACAGGTTGGATACATCATGTTTTATTTGCCATGAAAAGCAACAACCCTCAGCAGACACAGGTTTATGCATTTAGTCATGTACATGTGTGTGTGTCTGTGTGCGTGTGTGATCATTTTTTTCATTGTCATTTGTCACATTACAAGAACATGCTCATGGCATGACATCACAGAAGTGGAAAAGATGAGTTTTGAGGCCAGCTTTGAAAAGAGGCCAAAAATGGAGACGACTTCAGAGACTCAGGAAGCCGATTCCATAGTTTTGGTCCCACTACACTGAAGGACCGGTCGCCGTAACTTCTCAGTCTTGATTGTGGAACTGCGAGAAGTCGTCTGCCTGATGACTGAAGACTCCTCTTGGGCTTGTGCATCTTGATGAGGATTAGCATACAGTCAGGTTCCCTCCCCAGCTGGAACTCCTGGCTACAGGACCTGCAGGGTCTGCTCCTGCAGCTCGGCCAGGTGCTGCTCCAAGCTGCTGATGAGGCTACCGTGGGGTATCGAAACTGTGGGAGATCATTCAGATCAGATCCAGATCAGATTCAGGATCAGCTTTATTTTAGGATTGTTTGTTTCTGATCAGGAAACATGAATGTTATTTCCCTGAATAAATCTAGTAGATGGTTGTTATTTTGTTTACATGAGACACTCAACATTTTAAAGCTAAAACAAAGTATTACTGCCAATACATTTTTGTTTTTGTTGTAGAAAGTTTAGTGGTATGATGACATTAAGTGAGAAGAAGCACCATATGAATATGGCACAGACCAATGGTACAGTCGTTGCTCTGCTTTAAGTTGTCTGTCCAGAGAAGAGGATTCTGTATTTGTCGAAGAGATTTTTCGTCATACTTCTGCATTTGCTACTGAAAGCTATTACTGGAGTTAGCTCCCTTGAATCGTTTAGCGATACCACTCTTATGAGTGGAGTTGCACTTTCAAGGCCTCGAGGCTTCAGCCCTCTGTGGGTTGGGGGTCAGAATAGACCCTCTGTGGGTTGGGGGTCAGAATAGACCCTCTGTGGGTTGGGGGTCAGAATAGACCCTCTGTGGGTTGGGGGTCAGAATAGACCCACCGCGTCTCCCTACGCGATTCGTAAGAGGCGAACAACTAGGGACACCGTGACTTGATTTGCGTTTACTCTATACTGTTCTAGTGATTTTCGTCCTTAATGGCCTTATATAACCTACAAAGGCTGATAGGGCGTAAAACACCATCCATCCATCCATCCATCCATCCCTATGCGATTCGTAAGAGGCGAATATCTAGGGACATCGTGACTTGATTTGCGCGTACTATAAATTAGTCTAAAAATGTTCGTGCCTTACATAGCCTACACAGGCTGATAGGCCGTAAGATACAATCCATCCGTCCGTCCTTGAGGCTTCACACTCACAACCTGCCATCTTCTGCTTCTGCAAATACCATCTCTTCGTGCAGTGGTGTGGCGAGTGCGATAGTTCCTGCGGTATTTCCCTCTGTGGATTGGGGGTGAGAATAGACCCACCGCGGCTCCCTGATAAATATGGACAAAGTGACTTGACTTACTATTACTCTATAGGTTTTCACAATAAATGGCCTTACATAACCTATAAAATCTGATAGGCCGTAAAAACCCATTCATCCATCCTACGGTATCGTTTCAAAAGGTAGGAGAGCATTTTTGGTAAGTAGCTGAGGGCAACATTTAGATAAATGTGGGACAGGCTCTAATGTAGCCTCTCTTCCGTTAGACATTATTATTCGTTGGTTTTGTCTTGAAACATAGGGGCTAGTTTCATCTGTTTATTGTTCAATTCCGACGACTTCTATTATTCATGCAGTGTTGACGACTAAAGATGTGGCTTTATGCTCATGTAGCGATTTTTCATCCATGTCTGGGTATCAAGCCGCTTTACACCTTACCCCCTGCTCACTGGGCCGCAAGATCAATCCTTCGCTAGTCACGAACAGTGATTATGCCACAACACTTACCCCCTGCTCACTGGGCCGCAAGATCAATCCTTCGCTAGTCACGAACAGTGATTATGCCACAACACTTACCCCCTGCTCACTGGGCCGCAAGATCAATCCTTCGCTAGTCACGAACAGTGATAATGCCACAACACTTACCCCCTGCTCACTGGGCCGCATGATCAATCCTTCACTAGTCACGAACAGGGATTATACCACAACAACGAAGCTGATATCTGATATAATATAGGATATTTGATAGGATATTTGTAGCTTCTCTTAGGTTGCTCATGATTTCTTACCTTGTGCAAATATTCCACACAGAAGCTGACGAGAGATGTGCAATAAGTTTAAATGTGGCCGTTGCACTAATGCACGCTGTATACAGGGCGAATGTATGTTTGATATATATATAAATGTACATCTACCTCCGAAAATGTGAGTTATTCTTAACATCGTGGCATAATCTGCCTTGTTTTGTTTACTTCTTATATGTACATGTATATCCTAACACAGAACCAGACACTCAGCATACGCATTGACTTTATTGTCTGGATACATCAAATTACCAATGCATTTGTGTCTTAGATCCTGGTAAACAGGACAAACGAGCACGAACTACATTTCACTTTCATCCTATTCGTAACGGGCTGGACACACACGCACGTACATGCGCGCGCACGCACACACGCACGCACACACACACACACACACACACACAATGACCCAGTGGTTAGCGGGCTTGACCTGCAATCGTGTGCAGCTAGTGGGAGCGGCGTTCGAAACTACCCGATTCCAAGAGTTTCATCCTTGAGCAGAGTGCTTAGCTCGCATTGTTTCTGCCCATTCAGGAGTAAAATCCGGTACCTGTGAGAGCAGCGATGACGCACTGTCCTGCGATGAACCCTTGTATTCACCCATGAGCCAGTATCGGGTTGGAATACTTCCCAGGGAGTTTAGCTGGTGGTGGTACCAGACTGCTTCTAATCTGTCTGTCACTATGTTAGTCGTCAGGGAGCAGTGCAGATTGTTCATACGGCCCTAGTAATCATGGGGTAAAGTGGAAAGCGGGTTGAGACCCCAACGCATTCAGCGTGGCTGAGACTATCGCTGTGTTCAGAATGAGCCTAACGTGCGACCCCCTGTGGGTTCGAGGTAAGAATCGACCCACCGCGTCTCGCTACGCGATTCGTAAGAGGCGAATAAAATGGGACATCGTAACTTCATTGATCTTCCTCTTCTTTTAATGGCTTCTCGCTAGAAATGGCCTTACATAGCCCTGAAGGTTTATCGGCCGTAAGACTCCATCCATCCATCCATCCATCCATCCATCCATCCATCCATCCATCCATCCATCCATTCATCCCAAACGTGGGTGATAAGTCACTACCGGTGTATTATATCACGCCTCTACCTATACTCAAAGCATTTGGTCATTAATGGTTCATGCGACTCCTAGACATTGATGGCATTTAGTGTGGGAAACCGCGCCCTTACGATGAGGTGTCTAGTCACATTTTAGACAAGATGGAAAGGAAGGGATGGGTGGATGGACGGAGCTATACAGCCTGCCAGCTTTTGTAGGCTGTGTAAGGCCACTGAGCACGAAAACCACCAGAATGGTTTAGAGTAAACGCAGAGCAAGTCGCGATGTTCCTAGTTATTTGCCTGTTACGAATCGCGCAGGGAGGTGCAGTGGACCTATTCTGACCCCCAAACCACAGAGGGCTGGACGGGAAGGGAAGGTCCTGTAAATACTATTACTTGTGTTTTGCTTTGGCACATCGTAAGACTTTGAACCAAAGCTAATGCAGTCACACGGAGGGGTAGGTGCATCGTAAACGCTCACCAGAAATACTCATTCATGCAATGACGGAACGGGAGAAATCGGGGTTTATTTAAATGTCTATAGTCACTGGCACAGAAGACAGCTTTGACCCTCGCTGTGAACGCTGGGGGTCCGGGCTGGAGAACAACTGACCACACAAATCTGAAAAAGGCTGAGGTCCGGAGGCCGCCTATATATAGGCCTCGGTGGCAACGCCCATGTAGGGGTCCAGGGAGGCAGAACCCCACACCCCCACCCAGGCAAATTTAAATTTGAACATTTTAAATACCCCTATGTGGTCTCTCGTGATAAGTACACTTCCATGCCTAGGCATGAACGAGCGGAGTCGCATAGGAAGAAAGTAGCTTGTTACGCGATTTTTGTCGGCTCTTTTTGTTTTCATCGACAAGCTTGCTTTTTTCCTATGGAAATCTGAAAATTTTCTCGAAAATGTGCGGATTCTCGTAGAGTTCTCCAGCCTGAGACTTCTAGTTGTGGGAACGTTTTTCTCGCTCCAGAGAGAATTAGATGAAGATGAAGTCGAATGAAGTTTTACGGTCCTTCAGCCTCTGTAGACCATTGATCACGAAAATTACGAGAGCTGGTTAAAGTTAGTAAACTCTCGATTTCCCTGGTTATTTGACTTTAAGAAATCGCGTATGGACTCGCAGTGGGTCTATTCTTACCCCTAACCCACAGGAGAATCTAGACAGAAAGTTTGGATGTCTATTTTGCTCAAGCTCCATCCAGCAACTTATCTCCGTAGCCATGATTACACACGAAACGCTGTCTTCAAGTATCTTAAGATCTTGCAACCTTGCAGAGATCTGGTAAGGTAATCCTTGCAACGCTTTATTGCAGCACCAACCACCTGTAGAATCGCAGCTCGTAATCGAGATGCCGATGGCTTGCTTACTGGAAACATCCTGCCCAGCGTACAACCAGATGCACTTAATGCTCGCTTATTACAAACATTTCAACAAACACGGCAATTTGTACGCAAAGCATGGAACTGTTCATCATTTATTGAAAATCACACTAATAGTAGACAGTGAGCATGTTTCAGGCTGCACAGCGTAGTTACTGTTTCATGTAGCATCCACTTGCGAGCATTTAAACCCTCTTTAGCTTGAGAAAACTTCGCACTTGACTTTTCACAAGAGAGATTATGAGTGTAAAGGAGTCTGGCTCCCTGTAGCAGAGGTGATGCGGCCATGTAACCTGAGACACCCAGCTCTGGGCTATTCATAGCTCGGCTGACCGGTCTCCGCCTGCGACGACGCGGTACGAGACCGATATGTGCAGAGTTTCCTCTTCCCGCCCAGTAATAAGAATAACTTTATCCGTGCTGTGTTCAACATATAGATCATTCTGGCCCTATTGACTTTATTAGATAGGTGTATAATCGCATGTAGCTTAGTCCTGTAGACTACCATGATTATATCTCGTTGTATATAGATGTAACTCGCTGATGAGTCCGAGTTAAGAAGCACAGATGCTGGTAAAAGCAGCGACCAAGCAGTCCTGCCTCGCAAGTCTGCGAGAGTAGTTTACAATGAGGTCCGCGCCTCGGCTTGATAAGACAGAGGCCGGGAGTAGTCGAGAGTGTGCTTGCTTGGCAGAAATAAAGCGTTCATCAAACCCCAGCATCGCCTCCAGTGTTCTGCGAGTTCGAGTTCCTCTTACATGAGCATCACATTGCAGAATGATCCCCTGTTGAACTGATATTTCATCCACAGTGTCTCAGGTAAGCTCTCCGCCTCTCGCAACCATATTTACTCTCTCTGTCTGTGTCTCTGTAAGTCTGTGTGTCTGCCTGTCTGCGTGTGTGTTTGTCTGTCTGTGTGTTTATCTGTGTGTCTGTTTGCCTGTGTGTGTGTGTGTGTGTGTGTGTGTGTGTGTGTGTGTGTGTGTGTGCCCGTTCGTTCATTCGTCTGTCCGTGTGTGTGTGTGTGTGTGTGTGTCCGTCCGTCCGTCGGTCTCTCTCTCTCTCTCTCTCTCTCTCTCTCTCTCTCTCTCTCTCTCTCTCTCTCTCTCTCTCTCTCTCTCTCTCTCTCTCTCTCTCTCTCTCTCTCACACACACACACACGAACACACACACACACACAAACACACACACGAAATGTGTATATGTAAGTATGTCTGTTTCTGTCTGTCTGTCTGTCTGTCTGTGTCTCTCTCTCTCTCTCTCTCTCTCTCTCTCTCTGTGTGTCTCTCTCTGTGTCTCTCTCTGTGTCTGTCTGTCTGTCTGTCTGTCTCTCTCTCTCTCTCTCTCTCTCATATTTCCTCATTTTCTGTTCCTCGCCCTACATCCTTCTTATTCGTGTCCCATCAAAGTTTCATTTTCATTTCTCCCAGGCCTCTACAGCGGTGATGCAGTGCGATGTGCAATAACGCGGGGCGATGTGGCGATAACGAGGACGTGACGACGGAGGCGATGGGACGGCGACGGAGGGTCGGGAGTGAGAGAAGGAAAAAACGGAGATGTTTAGGCGGCGTGACTAGGAAGGACGAATTTAGCGCCGGCTCCGATAACACCAGACCGCCGTCTTGCAGTGGCGCCATGGCATTACGTCACTGCTGTCATTCCCCCACCCTGGAGAGAGAGAGAGAGAGAGAGAGAGAGAGAGAGAGAGAGAGAGAGAGTAGAGAGAGAGAGAAAGAGAGAGAGAGAGGGGGGGGGAGGGGGAGGGGCGCAGACACACATACACGCACACTCAGACTCACATACATAAGCACGCGCGCGCGCACACACATACACACACACACATACACAGAGGAAGGCAGGCAGGCAGACAGACATACAAAGAGAAAGACACGAACATGAGCATATAAGCAGACAAACACAAACATGAACATAGAGAGACACTAACATACAAACACACAGACACAGACAGGGCACACACACACGTGCGCACGCGCATGCACGCAACACACACACACACACACGCACGCACGCAAAAACAAATATACACATGCACAAACAGACACCCACATCCACCCATGCCCACAGCCTGCATGCCGCATGTGCACATGCGTTTACACACTCAAATGGTGGCAGACAATCACTCGGAGAATGCGAGACGCATTGATTTTTTTTTCTCCTGCCAAGAAACGTGGAGTAGAACAACCCACGTTTAGTAAGGCAGGCATTTCCTTTTGAATGTAGCTCTGTCTCAAGGTTGAAGAAACTCCCGGTTTGCATGAAAAAGCTTCTTGCGAGAGACGTAATCGGACACACAGAAGTACGGAGTTAGCGTGTTGAGGCATTGAGTGCTCTCCCTTGGACCATACTCTCTGTTTTAAAAAATAGCAAAAATACTTTGAACCCCCTTCTTGATCGTTGCAGTTTTGGGTTGTCAGCAAGACATAATTATGTCGTCAGACATCTGCAAGTACAACCTCTTACTTCCTTGTCAGGGCTGTTGTCTGCGTTTGTTCTCGAGTCCCTGTGCCACTGATACGACCTGCCTTGCTAAGATGTCTGTCTCCCCATTCGTCATCTCCATGGTCAACATCAGCGGCGCGGTATGATAGTGGACACACAAAATAGGAAAGAAACATCGACCACACTGATAAAACTACGGTCGAAGTTTACTGAAGTGAGCTTCGAGTTTGCTGAGTGGACACCATTCTCTTCCTGAGTGGTGACGAACACGTTTTTATTTTTCAATTTCATTCACCAACATAGACAACAGCGTGCTGAATATGAATGGGTTTTTTAATTGATGGAGCAGATTTCGTGTGTAGGGTACCGATGTATACAGCTAGTCATTCTTTGAGCTTTCTAGTTTTCTTTGTTGTAGTGTCCATCCCTCATGTAATTGTGTCAGATAACTTTCACTTAGTTGGAATTCTTTCGCTACTTTCTGCTGTCTCGCTTGAACTTCTTCATTCATAAACGAAACATGGAATCAGCCCCTTGTTCCCTACATGGACTGCTATTTTTTTTTAAAACCTCGTAATATCAGCCCATCAGACGAAGTCGAATGAATGAATGAATGAATGAATGAATGAATGAATGAATGAATGACTTTGGAGGCTATGTAAGGCCATTGATCACAAAAACCACTTCAAATCAAATATTGACCTACCCATTTATTCACCTCTTACGAATCGCACAGGAGGGTAGGTCTATTCTTACTCCCAACCTACAGGGGAGACACAGTCGAGAACACATCGAAGTTGAGGAGATGGATAAGTTTTGAGGCTCAGAATTTGTATTTTTTTTAAACGTCGATGAAAGTGGGGCTTCCCTTTTGAGCCGGGCTTCACATGATAGATGTTGATACATTCTAACTGAAGAAGAAGAGGACGACGAAGAAAAAAGAAGCATCCATTCTAGCTTCATGATTGACGTTAGTTTTTACAGTATCTATATAGAAGATCTACTGTCTTTTATGCCCCCCCCCAAAAAAAAACAAAAAAAAAACAAAAAAAACCAACAACAACCCACAACAACAACAAACAACATAAATCGCTGTGCTCTGGCCGTCAAACGGACTATGCTTGTGGCGGTGGCCCTTGGGAGTAAAAAACAAAACAACAACAAATACAAACGGGATAGTGCGATCTCAGCTTTTCAGTCATGTGTCTGAGTGGGCCTCGGCAGACTGATGCGTGAGCCATATGCTAGAGGACCGCGGGGGCACTGGTATGTCTCTAATATGCAGGATCTTTGCTCTGGGCAGCTGTCTTCCTATTTTTCCCCTCACTCTGATTAGGTGGATCCTGTGACTGACTTCAGGAAAGAATAAACTTGTACATGTCAAGGAAATGGCGGGAAACATGGTTTTCTCCACGTTTCAACACTGCGGCACGAACGCACGTGTTTCGCAAGACAAGCCTTAATGGAGGCGTGTCAGTGTGGTGTCGCTGTCACCAAACCCTGGTGAAACCATGGGAGGTCCCCGCAGTTCCTGTCATAAATCGGTGCGGCAATTAGGGGAATTTGTCCTGAATGAAGACACTCTCTCCCTCGGTATCAGAGGGTGGGCGGGAGCAAATACAGCAAACGTAGATCATACCTTATCGCTGTACGCCCTGCTCTACTTGGATCCCCCACCAAGAAGCTCAGAGAGAGAGAGAGAGAGAGAGAGAGAGAGGGTGGGGTGGGGGTGGGGGGGTGGGGGGACAAACAGAGAGACAAAAACAAAGAGAGACGCGCACACAGAGAGACACAGACAGACAGATACACACACACACACACACACACACACACACACACACATACAGACACACAGCCAAAGCGGAGAAATGGACAAGCAACAGGTAAACAGAAAGACAGTAGCTGACCGACACATTGGTGTACAGGCACTTACGCAGTCACCGTACCACAAGCGCGCACACACGCACGCACACACACACACACACACATTCACATACAGACGCACGCACGCGCACACACACACACACTCATGCACATACACACGCACGCACGCGCACACACATACACACCAAGTGATCGGCACGTTATATTCCTGCATTAAAATGATGCATGTATCAGCCGTATTTTCCAGTAAATGCATTGTCCCTTGTTTGTCGTGTCCTCGAAACCGATTCCCACAGGGTGCACAATCTTTCTGGGGACAAACGACACGACCCAAACAGTTCACAAAAACCACACAGCACCTCTCTGGGACACAACGCCGTCACAATGGACGTTATGTGTTACACCTACACGCATGCCTGCACTGTTGTGGTTTGCCAAACGAGCCCAGCACGAAGTGAGCGTGTTTAATTGGCAGCGTGCGTGCTCTCTGCAAGGTCGCGTATCTACAAGGGCTGCATGTGGTACTCCAGGCCGAGTGTCTGGGAAGAGTCGTGACGTGGAGCGAAAACATTTAACTGCAGTGCCGTGTAATTTAGATCCCAGAGAGAAATGAATCACGACGCATCCATTTACATTAAAGCTTGTTTACCTTGGCGGCACCGATAAGGTGCCCGTTGCAGAGGAAGCAGAGAGCGTAGGGTAGACGGGGAAAGAGGGGGGTGATAGTGGTTGGGTGGGGTGGGGGTGGGGGGTTGAGGGAGGAAGGGTTGGGGGTAGGGAACTATGACAAGGGGTGTGTGAAGGGAGGGAGGAAAAGTGGGTGGGGAGGAGGTAGAGATGAGCGTAAAGATAGAGGTGGCATCAGAACTGAGAGTGGGAGTGGACGAGGATGAGTAAGGTGGTGGTAGGGGTAGGGATCGGTGGGGAAGAGGAGGGGGGGGGGGGGGGGGATGTTAGATGATGGTGGAGAGGGCGTGGAATACGTGGGAGGGGTATGGGGAGACGGAGGTTATAGAGACTGGGAAAGTAGACTTAGAGCAGACGAGCTGTGGCGAGAGAAGGTGTGGATGTTTGGCCAGCATGACGTGCAGGCGATGATAGGCATCGCTAGGGCGATAACGAGAGACCAACACAGACAACTTGGCGCAACTCCTCGCCATTCTGACCCCTGTCCTCTGTAGACGGTGCAAAGTGCCTTCCTTCCAAACCTTTCCTCTTTTACCCTCGGTTTTCCCCCCTCTTCCCCCCATTTCCTCCTTCCCTTCCTCCTCTCTTCTCACCTTTCACCACGACATGACACATTGCTGTGTCAGCACTTCTTGGATGACCAGCGGCTCCAAAAAAAAGAGATAGACTTTACTAGCAGCGAAGGCACATCTGTGTACTCGTCTCGAAATGGGTGACCGTGTATGAATCTTCGGCTACGCTCGACGCCGTTTTACACTAGTATATCTATAAGGTTAAACAAGACGGACAAACGAACAACCCTTTGTATCGCTTCTCTGCATTACGGAAGTCTCCTCGCCAAATACATATACGTAATTCTGGCAAACAGAATTTTTATTTGAAATATTTGATCACTTTTGGTGATACAATCCCGCTCTACCAAATTCACAGCTCGTGAGCGCAAATACTTCCAGCACCAAAGTTTGCCTTTTTGCGTAAGTTGTTCGAAGAACCCGAAATAGTATCATCCATTGAGGTCACTGTGACGTCATGCAGGCTAAAGGATGAAGACAACCGGAAAACGTCCTTGTCTTGGTGATAAATGAAACGTCTAAGGATAGTATAGTAGGTGAGCGTCTAAGTGAAAATGGAGCCTAAACTGATTTCGAGTTATTTGCCCAAACAGGGGGGACAATTATGAAACCAAACATTTTGAAATGCTTTTGTTTTTCAGACAGTTTGGTGTCCGAACTTTGTTGTGTGAATTTTGTTTTAAAGATTTAAACTTTGAATATATTTTTGATACAATTTCCTTAGGCGCAATCGTAGTAATGACAGCGGGACAATGACAACTTTGAGAAACAAGTTAGTCAAAATTAGAGTAGAGAGATTATAAATGTTTACAAATTCGTTTAAAAAGTCTATATTAGTCTTTTTTCCTTTTGTGTGTGCAATAAGATATGTTTTGATTGAATGCTTACTCACAAAGAAAGGAATTTATGTAAATTAGGTCTTTAGGTGTTTTTTTCAATTCGACGTTCACACATTAGAGTCAGACGATGCCACCGTTCAACTTTCCTCTCTGTCCCTGTCTCTTGCCTCCTCCACAGCCATGGCTGCATGCATGTTCTTCGTGTGAACTTTTGTACGACTGTGGAGTCCATTGGCGCTGGTGAAGATTGCTTTGTCCTCCTCCTCCTGGGGATGGTCAGTGTGAAGTGGTCGGTTAACCTACAGCAATGAAGAGCATATTCCCTTACACTCGTTCCGTCGCCTTTTCTTGATTTCTTCCTCGTCCCGACTTCTCTTCTCTTTCAACTCCCTAGTGGAGAAGATGCCTGGATGTCGTCAGTGGTTCCCGCTGTGTATTCTCGTCTGTCATCGTCCGTGGTTTATTTCCACCCGCTCCATCTCAGAAATATATCCAGTTTTTGTACCTCCCCTGGCGGCTAACGCCTCATTGCGTCTGCGCGGCACTCGGAGCGCCACCGCTACACAAGGGAGACTACCACTGACGCCATGGCGGCCATTAAGAAAATACAGGCAATTTATTTGGGTATGTGTTACAAATTTGTTCTCTGGGTTTGTTTTGTCTTCCTAGTCGGGGATGAAATGCGCTTCAATAAAGAAAACATGGCGGCCTAGCCTCTACGGCTGAAACGCTACACCAGAGGCCCTGGGTAAACACCGCCCAGAATACTCCACCGGCCCTCGTGCCCAAACACAAACAACATCTCGCGCTTTCTCACACTCCGAGGCGAGACTGGCGGGGATTTGGCGCTCTCCTGTCAGCGGAAGACACGGAT
>JAWQFJ010032165.1:10000-16590 GCA_034096865.1 Theodoxus fluviatilis | reverse complement strand
ACAGAGTTACAAAGCAAAAACGTGCATAGTTCGCATTATAAAATAATGTATGTTACGCATCAAGAGTCTAACTATGATTTGTCGTTATTGCAGGCGTTTAGGAAACGAAAAATTCCACAGTCTTGTTGCACGCCCCACATTCACAACGGTCCGTATGAATAGGCCAGGCACGTATCGGAAGATCGGGAAGAATGTATGCACAGCTCAATGACTTTCAAAGGATATCTGAGCCGATTGGCTAAGTCTCAAACAATTTTCGGACTAAAATTTTCCTGTTTTGTCTATATATAGTTGTCACAAACCTTATTTTATTACAGGCCTAAGGAAACTGCCAATGCCAGTGTTTTGGAAAAGAACATAACGACTACTGTTGGTAACGTGAATACCCGTAATGAACCTGTTCTTTTCACTGATTGATCCAAACAATAACATCAAACAAAAAAAGAAAACCCCTAAACCCTCAACTACACTGCCATTATACCATGCAACATAATAGATTGCGTGACTAGCACATTCAGTTGTATTTGCTACTAGTGTCCGTTGTCCAAGCGTTTTATACATCTTGTCTCTCCTTAGTGCTGTTCTCTCCCCCCCCCTTTTTTCATTCGGCAAGGTTACCCTTATCCGTTTATCTTTTCGCCAGCCAAGCCGTTGGATGCTTATGGCCAAGGGAATTCATGTGCTGATAACCTCCGGCAAAACACAGCCTCTGTTAGGAGCTAGTTTATGGCAGACATACACTCCGTCGCGAGTAAGCCGTGGTGAGCGATACCATGCGATCAGACATGTTATCGTCGAGCAAGCGTTGGAGCTAAGGACAGTAGATAGCATCACCATCTCGAGACAAGCCGCTTGGCATGCTATAGGCAGACCATGTATCCATCGAGTACAGCCGTTGGACAAATACGAGCCGGACATGCCTCAGATCCTCGAGCAATGCAGGTTGGAAATATTGCAGAAAAACATTCCTCGGAGCATAAGCACGTTGGAGCACTATGCAGACCATGTACTCTCAGAGCAAGCCGTTACGGAGCCTATGGCATTGCACTATACATGCGATCCTCGAGTAAGCCGTCGGAGCTTAGGGCTATCATCATTACCATTCTCTCGTATTTTTTGTACAGTCTCCGTTCTGCGAGCCTAATTGGCAAGATCAATACATCTCCCCGAGTTAAGCCGTTGGCAGCGCCCTTTATGCAGAGCATACCAGCTCGAGTAAACGCCGCTTGGAGCTATGGCCAGTAACATCGGTAGTCTTCCTAAGAGCAATGTCCGTGGACTGTTCATACTCTATATTTGCCAAGACAGCACTATTTTTTCTTTTCTCTGTGTCACCCCCCCACTTGTTAAGACCGCTTGGCATGCCTATGGGCAGGACGTACATCTGCTGATTCCTTTTCATAGATCGTTGTTGATCGCTATGCGAGTCCATTGAATGTTAACATCTCGATGTCAAGTCCTCGTTGACGTACGCCCTACATCATGGCTAAGTATACATAACATCCTCTGAGCTCAAGTCACCGTTGTGAGCTTTATACACGGCAGATCTTGGTATCTCGTAGAGCCAAGCCGTTGGAGCCTATGGCAGGCATGTATTCATCGTCCATCTGTTACAGCATAGCTTATCTTCCTTTACTTCTTTGTTCTTACCTCTCGCGTTATGTTTGTCTTGTTTTAACTAGATCCTCCTGACGAGATACCCCGCTTCCCCCGCGCCCCTCTCTCCCTCTACTCGCACGCTCACCCTACTTTGCCTGTAGATTGATCTAAATGTCTCCCCATGCCCCACTTCTATAGCCTCCACCAACCGGCCTCTCCCCCCTCCCTCTTCCAGCCTTCCTGACCCGAATGTCTATCGTTCCTGCCATAGCTCCAACGGCTTACTCGAGATACATGTCTGCCATAGCTCCAACGGCTTGCTCGAGATGTACGTCTGCCATAGCTCCAACGGCTTACTCGAGATGTATGTCTGCTATAGCTCCAACGGCTTGCTTGAGATACATGTCTGCCATAGCTCCAACGGCTTACTCGAGATGTATGTCTGCCATAGCTCCAACGGCTTGCTCGAGATGTATGTCTGCCATAGCTCCAACGGCTTGCTCGAGATGTATGTCTGCCATAGCTCCAACGGCTTACTCGAGATACATGTCTGCCATAGCTCCAACGGCTTGCTCGAGATACATGTCTGCCATAGCTCCAACGGCTTGCTCGAGATGTATGTCTGCAATAGTTCCAACGGCTTGCTCGAGATACATGTCTGCCATAGCTCCAACGGCTTGCTCGAGATACATGTCTGCCATAGCTCCAACGGCTTGCTCGAGATACATGTCTGCCATAGCTCCAACGGCTTGCTCGAGATACATGTCTGCCATAGCTCCAACGGCTTGCTCGAGATACATGTCTGCCATAGCTCCAACGGCTTGCTCGAGATGTATGTCTGCCATAGCTCCAACGGCTTGCTCGAGATACATGTCTGCCATAGCTCCAACGGCTTGCTCGAGATGTATGTCTGCCATAGCTCCAACGGCTTGCTCGAGATACATGTCTGCCATAGCTCCAACGGCTTGCTCGAGATACATGTCTGCCATAAGAACAGCACTAAGCAGATGTTAAACGCTTGGCAACACACTATACAAATACACTAGTGAGTCACAATCAATATTTTGCATGGTATATGCAGTGTTTGTTTTTCTTTTTGTTTGTTTATTTTTGTCATCAGTAAAAACATTCATTACTATTACGTTACCCAGTAGTCTTTGTCTTTCCAAAACGCATTGGCAGTTTCTTCCATGTAAAAAAAATATTTACAACTATATAAGAAAAACAGGAAATTTATAAGAAATTGTTTGACTTACCATCGGCTCGAATCTTTGAAATCTTAGCTTCATACATCTTCCCATCTGTCCATCGTGCCTGCACTATGTCATCCACCTTATGCTCCTGGAACAAAAGACTTTCCCATCAAACTCAACAACTCCTCACTACCTTTCCTTGATTCATATATCTTGGTGCTTCTAAAAGATTCACACACTTGTACAAACCTCACTCTCATAGAAGTTTCTCTACAACCCCACCACCCCATCCCTCCCACTTACTTGTGTACAAAAAGTAACATTGTGCTCTGCAAAGTTGTACTCCCTTGACAGTTTCTCTACAACCCCACCACCCCATCCCTCCCACTTACTCATGTACAAAAAGTAACATTGTGCTCTGCAAAGTTGTACTCCCATGACAGTTTCCCTACAACCCCACCACCCCATCCCTCCCACTTACTCATGTACAAAAAGTAACATTGTGCTCTGCAAAGTTGTACTCCCATGACAGTTTCTCTACAACCCCTCCACCCCATCCCTCCCACTTACTCATGTACAAAAAGTAACTTTGTGCTCTGCAAAGTTGTACTCCCTTGACAGTTTCTCTACAACCCCACCACCCCATCCCTCCCACTTACTCATGTACAAAAAGTAACATTGTGCTCTGCAAAGTTGTACTCCCTTGACAGTTTCTCTACAACCCCACCACCCCATCCCTTCCACTTACTTGTGTACAAAAAGTAACATTGTGCTCTGCAAAGTTGTACTCCCTTGACAGTTTCTCTACAACCCCACCACCCCATCCCTCCCACTTACTTGTGTACAAAAAGTAACATTGTGCTCTGCAAAGTTGTACTCCCTTGACAGTTTCTCTACAACCCCACCACCCCATCCCTCCCACTTACTCATGTACAAAAAGTAACATTGTGCTCTGCAAAGTTGTACTCCCATGACAGTTTCCCTACAACACCCCACACACACTTACCTATGTACAAAGAGTAACATCATGCTCTGCAAAATTGTACACATTCTCAAGTGCCACTGGAAAGTAAATCGTGAATGAAACACCCAGATTAGATGACATCAGCAGAGATGCCAACCCCTCTTAAACTCTACTCAGGAACAATGGAGAGATTTATTACTGCTATAGCAATTATTACGTTCATGGATTATTCACTCACACCCAGGGATTTCTTCCTCTTCTCCTGCCTTCCTGAGTGCCGGGTCAGAGGTCGGAGCTGTTTGCTGTCCATGTGGATCCGCTCGTCGTAGCGGTTGTTCCACCCTTCAAAGTGGATCAGCACCTCCTGTTCCTCCTCAAAGACAGCCACTATCTTGGCAGTGTACCTGGCGAGAGAGAACATCCACAAATCAGTCTACAACCACTCCACTGTCAAACAATTGTATTTTTTACGAGAGCTCACAACAAGCGATCCATCCTTTATCGTGAGTAGATTCTGAGTCAAGATACAAGGATGAAATGCATTTTCTGTTCACATGTCCAGCATATGAAGATTTAAGGATGAAATGCCTGCACTTTTGTATAGGACTCACCATGCAAGACAGCCTAGCAGTATGTTTTTCAAGTGATGAGAGAGAAAGAGTGAGATGTGTGAGCTCTTATTTATTTCAATCATTTCAGAGAAGGTCTATATCATTAGAAAATGTTTGATTCTGAGTCAGTGTACTGGGCTGATGGCCTCTGCAATAGTGTTTGTTTGCTCGTTCATTCATTCACTGTCAAACAAAGGTAAAGGTCAAGCACTCCCCCACCTCTACCCCTCCCCCCCTCATGAGGACTTAAATCTTCTTTCATTTCTAGCAAAACTCTGACTCTGCATTTGGAACCAGAGAGCACTCGGAGAGCGCAGACCTCCACCGAGGGAGCTAACATTTCTCTCTTCCATGGCCTGTATAATTCAGGCAGGATGTTCTGCTAGCCAGGCCAGACACAATGATGTTTAGCTCATTTGAGCACCCGCTAGTGGTCTTTGGGTATGGATCGCATAAGTAGGTGTCATCAATAGTTTGAAGTCATCAACTTCGTGATTCGTAATTAAATCTCTCTTTATGAATCTAATTCCCAAAACAAATAACATGCAACCTCCAAAATTTACAGGATTGTTCCTTGGGTGAAACCCTTACCTTCCACCAAATTGAATCAGAATCCATTTTGAATTCGTTGAGTTATGTTGCCAAATAATGAACTAACAAACAAACTGAAGGAAAAACATAACCTCCTTGACAGAAGTAACACAGAGAAAAAAACATGCTACACCTCTCACTCCTATAACACATAACAGAAGAATTATTACCTCTCTTATCCCTGAACATTAAAACTCAGCCAATCCTTCATGAGCCCAGATAAGCCAAGGCCCTCATGAGCCCAGATAAGCCAAGGCCCTCATGAGCCCAGATAAGCCAAGGCCCTCATGAGCCCAGATAAGCCAAGGCCCTCATGAGCCCAGATAAGCCAAGGCCCTCATGGGTCCAGATAAGCCGATGCCCTCATGGGTCCAGATAAGCTGATGCCCTCATGGGTCCAGATAAGCCGATGCCCTCATGGGCCCAGATAAGCTGATGCTTCCATGGGCCCAGATAAGCCAAGGCCACCATGGGCCCAGATAAGCTGATGCCCCCATGGGCCCAGATAAGCCGATGCCCTCATGGGTCCAGATAAGCTGATGCTTCCATGGGTCCAGATAAGCCAAGGCCACCATGGGCCCAGATAAGCTGATGCTTCCATGGGTCCAGATAAGCCAAGGCCACCATGGGCCCAGATAAGCTGATGCTTCCATGGGTCCAGATAAGCCGATGCCCCCATGGGCCCAGATAAGCTGATGCTTCCATGGGTCCAGATAAGCCAAGGCCACCATGGGCCCAGATAAGCTGATGCTTCCATGGGTCCAGATAAGCCGATGCCCCCATGGGCCCAGATAAGCTGATGCTTCCATGGGTCCAGATAAGCCAAGGCCACCATGGGCCCAGATAAGCTGATGCTTCCATGGGTCCAGATAAGCCAAGGCCACCATGGGCCCAGATAAGCTGATGCTTCCATGGGTCCAGATAAGCCGATGCCCCCATGGGCCCAGATAACCTGATGCTTCCATGGGTCCAGATAAGCCAAGGCCCTCATGGGTCCAGATAAGCCGATACCCTCATGGGTCCAGATAAGCTGATGCCCTCATGGGCCCAGATAAGCCGATGCCCCCATGGGCCCAGATAAGCTGATGCCCCCATGGGCCCAGATAAGCCAAGGCCACCATGAACCCAGATAAGCTGATGCTCCCATGGGCCCAGATAAGCTGATGCCCTCATGGGCCCAGATAAGCTGATGCTCCCATGGGCCCAGATAAGCTGATGCCCTCATGGGCCCAGATAAGCCGAGGCCCCCATGGGTCCAGATAAGTCGATGCCCTCATGGACCCAGATAAGCCAAGGCCCCCATGAGCCCAGATAAGCCGATGCCCTCATGGGCCCAGATAAGCTGATGCCCTCATGGGTCCAGATAAGCTGATGCTTCCATGGGCCCAGATAAGCTGATGCCCTCATGGGTCCAGATAAGCTGATGCTTCCATGGGCCCAGATAAGCTGATGCCCTCATGGGCCCAGATAAGCCAGGGCCCCCATGGGTCCAGATAAGTCGATGCCCTCATGGGCCCAGATAAGCCAGGGCCCCCATGGGTCCAGATAAGTCGATGCCCTCATGGACCCAGATAAGACGATGCTCCCATGGGCCCAGATAAGCTGATGCCCCCATGGGCCCAGATCAGTGAA
>JAWQFJ010032165.1:0-2500 GCA_034096865.1 Theodoxus fluviatilis | reverse complement strand
GAGGCCAACTATTCAACAGATGTGAAAAAAGAAAATGATTTTAACATCTTCCCTACAAAAGCTTATCAATTTCGATCACTGTCTTGTCCAAAACACTTCCCGAGTAATTGATGATGGACCACACACAAAAGCATCAGGGTCAATGAGAGCAACTTAAGACCGTCTTTAGCTGTCTTTAGCTGTCTTTTCGCCTTTTATAGGTACCGTTAAAATTTTGATCGGCTTGTGTTACTGTGGCTGTTATGAGTGCAGAAATTCAAGAGACACGAGAAAAACATATCTAAGGGAGATAATCAGCAGCGACCATGACCCGAAATATGTCGCGCTGACACGCACAGTGCGATCTACGTATCCTTAAAATGCGCGTCCCATTCTTATTTCCTAGCAGAATGAATGGGAAAAAGTCATGTCAGAAAATGACGAATTGGCCCCCCAAAAAACATGGTCAATTTAATGCAACAGTTAATAATTTCGTTCCGACCGGACCAACGCCATGATTTCAAAAATGTTTTCGTCGACGGTGCTATTTCATCAGATAGAGCTGAATGTAGATATTTCATTTTAAATGGCTCATTATCGTTTAGTGAATTACCCCGTTTCTCGAAAAAAATCATATAAGACAAGGGTAAAAGGTTGAGTGGAATTCAACTCTCTGTAACCTACCTCGCCTATATCGCCACTTCCCGCTGAAGCCATGATGTTGGTGTTACATGTAAAATTAGGATTCGTTCTCAGCTGCACGTACGACTTGCTGTTTTGCTCATGAAATCTGTAACAGCATGCTTTGTAGATATGGAGTTTGCTCATTAAACGGTATGGTCATATTGTGACGTGAAATTTTGAATTGTAGCATGGTCAGTGGGTTTCAGATGCAGCTTTACCTCACATTTGTAAACGCGGTATTGATTATGATGTATGATTAAGGATTTTTCTTAAGCAGCAGTGAACTCGCTCATCTTGCATGCTTTAGCCTTTAGGAAAGGTCAGCCGTCGCTGCCATGCCTGCAGATTTTGACAGGCAGGATGTACTTACCTGTGATTGCAGACATTTTGCTCCTCGCAGACGATGTCGTTGTGCCTGAGCTTTTTTCACGTCGGTAGTTCCTTTCCTACTTGGTCTGCCCATGTTCGAGGTGAATATATGGGGAAAATGACTAAGCTCGACCAAACATTACGTATCGGGAGTACGTCAGGGAATGTTCCAGAAGTGTCGGCTCAGCCTCGATGCTCAGCACTCGCTGACAGAAGTCGTGGGTTGTCTTGTGAGATTTCTTGTAGAGGAAACTTCAGACGTATCGGTGTTGGTGAAGAGGTTGAATGTTCACGACTGTTAGTTTCACTCGTGGCTTCTCCCGCAAATGATAACAGGATGCTGAGAAATGGTTGGACTGAGTAACTCAGTCAGGACGCTGTTCATCTGCTCTGCTGTGCTCTCTCTCTCTCTCTCTCTCTCTCTCTCTCTCTCTCTCTCTCTCTCTCTCTCTCTCTCTCTCTCTCCCCCACCCTCTCCCCCACCCTCTCTCTCCATCCCACCCACCCTCTTACTCTCATTCTCTCTTCCCTTCCTCCCCTTTCCCCAGCTCCCCCCCCCCCTCTCTCTCTCTCTCTCTCTCTCTCTCTCTCTCTCTCTCTCTCTCTCTCTCTCTCTCTCTCTCTCTCTCTCTCTCTCTTACCACATTTGAATATTTTGCCTCTAGGGGCAGTAGGGCTGAATGTAAGAAAGGCAATACTGCCTAATTCACTACCCTTGTAAAATAAAGTTTGTTCGTTCGTTCTCTCTCTCTCTCTCTCTCTCTCTCTCTCTCTCTCTCTCTCTCTCTCTCTCTCTCTCTCTCTCTCTCTCTCTCTCTCTCTCTCACACACACACACACACACACACACACACACACACACACACACACACACATACACTCGACAGTTTGATACTCTTTTCCTGTGTCCCAGTGGAAAGTTGATCCAATCAAAATTATGTAACCTGAGCTAACTCCAGATATGTCGGATGCTAGAGTGACAATTGTGTTGAAATACGAATAAGTACCTTAGGTGCAAAACATTGCTTCATATGCTAAATCCATAAGGGAAGATTGAAGATTTTGTTTGGTACCTATGACAGTTAATGATCAAATTCTTTGCAGATTAATCCAAATGCAGCCGGATTAATTTATTTTGTTTGCAGCTCACAGTGCCTTACTCGGTGTTTTAGTGACAGCAGGTTCTTTCAATAAGTTTTTCAGCATTCCGAAGTCACAAATACTTAGATCTAGATTTGCAATCTATACTTCTTTCCTTTATACTTTCAAGAAGTGGGACACAATGTAAGAGAGGTCTTTTCTTTACTGCTGTTCTACCCTGAAAATGCTTGAGCTAGACAACATGCAGTTTTCATGCTCTGACATTCTAGCAGGGTTCGTACAGGTCATGGAAAACCTGGAAAGTCATGGAATTTGATTTTTCATTTTCCAGGCCTGGAAAGTCATGGAATTTCAACTTAGGTCATGGA
>JAWQFJ010032162.1:22500-25000 GCA_034096865.1 Theodoxus fluviatilis | reverse complement strand
AATATCCTCCCTTATAGTTCTCACCCTCTCCATCAGCCCTGTCACACATCAAGACACAACATCACAATTAACAGAGGCAGACAAACACAGGCACTGCACCACACTATGGGTGCGTAGAGCAACCCCACACTAACTGCCGCTCTCACTAGACAGCCAAAAAAGCACACGCGAGCACGGGAGGGAGTATTGGACAATCTCCGCGCCCCTAGGGAGAGAGAACAGGAAGGCGGATGCCTCAATGTTGCGACCCCTAATGCCGCAACACCCCGCAGACTCCCACGAAGGCAAGAAACGACCAGCTCCCTGCCTCGCGCACTCTCACACATCGTATATGAACTGCTCCTCTGCAACAACACACAAACGCACAATGATTCAGAGTCAATACACACACACACACACAGACACAACTTCTTGAGGTACCAAGAAATAAAATTCCAGCCGTATCAGTTGAGAATCTAGCCCAACCCGAGGGGTCTGTAGCGATAGATAATGCTCGACACTAGAGAAAACTAAGACACTGAAAGCATAACTGAAGACTTCCCTGGGAGGAATCGCAGCCACAATGGCTTCCAATGTCTGTCTGTTTGTATGTCTGTGTATCTGTCTGTCGGTCTTTCTGTCTGTCAGTCTGTCTGCCCGCCTAACTGTCTTTCTTTCTGTCTGCATCTGTGTGTTTCTGCCTGTCTGTATATCTGTCTGTCTGTCTGTCTGTCTTTATGTCTGTCTGTCTGTCTGTCTGTCTGTCTGTCTGTCTTTATGTCTGTCTGTCTGTCTGTCTGTCTGTCTGTCGATCTGTCTGCCATTCTGTCTGTCTGTGTGTCTGTCTGTGTGTCTGTCTGTGTGTGTGTGTGTCTGTCTGTCTGTCTGTTTGTCTGCCTGTATATCTATCTGTCTGTCTGTCTGTCTGTCTGTCTGTCTGTCTGTCTGTCTGTCTGTCTGTCTGTCTGTCTGTCTTTCTGTCTGTTTGTCTGTTTATGTCTGTCTGTCTGTCTGTTTTTTTGTCTGTATATCTGTCTGTCTGTCTGTCTGTCTGTCCGTCTGTCTGTCCGTCTGTCTGTCTGTCTGTCTGTCGGTCTGTCTGTCTGTCTGTCTGTCTGTCTATCTGTCTGTCTGTCTGTCTGTCTGTCTGTCTGTCTGTCTGTCTGTCTGTCTGTCTGTTAATTCCTTTTTACTCTAGGTATATTTGACATAGAACATGGACTAATCTTCTCAAGGAGTATGCATAGCGTCTAGCATTCCAACGCTTTCCGATTGTGTGTGTGACAGACAGACGGACAGACAGACATACAGACAGACAGACAGACAGTCAGACAGACAGAAGGACGGACGGACGGACGGACGAACGAACGGACTAACGGACAGACGGACAGGCAAACAAGCAGACATACAGACAGACTGACAGACAAACAAACAAACAGACAAACACGCAGACACACAGACAGACAGACACACAGACAGACATACACACAGAAAGACGGACAGACAGACAGACAGACAGACAGACAAACGGACGGACAGACAGACAGACAGACACACAGACAGACAGACAGACAGACAAACACACAGACAGACAGAAAAACACACAGACAGACACACAGACACACAGACAGGCAGACAGACACAAAGACACACAGACAGACTCACAGACTGACACACCGACTTACGGATACACATATAGACTTACAGACAGTCAGACACATACACACACAGACATAGACACAGACACACACACACACATACACACACACACACATACACATATATATATATATATATATATATATATATATATATATATATATATATATATATATATATATATATATATATATATATAAACGCGCACTGACACACACAGAAACAGACACATGCGCGCGCACACACGCACTCGCACTCACACACACACACACACGCACGCACGCACGCACGCACACACACGCACACTCACACACACACATACACACACGCACACACTCACAGACACACACACAGACACACACACACACACACACGCACGCACACACGCATACACACACAATCACACACACACACACACACACACACACACACACACAAACACACACACAAACAGAGATAGACACAAACACATACACAAACACTGACACATTCGCGCACACACACACACACACACACACACACACACACACACACACACACACACACGCACAAGCACATAACATTTACATAACACGATAACACGCACACACACGCATGCACATAATTTGAGCAAACATAACACATGCACATAACACGCACATACATAACACACAAATAAAAACACACATACATAACACATAAACACACAAACACATGAAAAAACACAAACACACGACCATTGTGTTTGGTCATGGCTTTTAAGACAATGTGGTCAGATGTCATTTTGCAAACAATATTGTCAGACATTTTGTCAGAGTGGATTGGAGACGCAATTAAAAGGGACTGCTGGTAAAATGGTGAGGTGACTCCATTCACAAACAGT
>JAWQFJ010032162.1:7500-12500 GCA_034096865.1 Theodoxus fluviatilis | reverse complement strand
TATACACCGTGGTTTTTTAATAAATAGACGTACTACTCACATAAGTTTCTTATTTCGTTTGCCCAGCAAACACAGTTCATAATCAATTTCTCGCCCATATACTTCTCATTTTTCATTCACTCTATTTTCACTGACCTAACTTTTCCTTCCCTTATCGCTCAATTTTGTTCACTTAGCTCTCACTTTTATTGAAACTCACACATTTTAATCACCATTCATTTATTACTTTTTATTCATGTATTACTCACCCTTTATTTACTCACTCATGATTTTTCACTCTCATATATATATTTGTAAACATCCATTTAGACTCTTCATGTTTACTTTTTGCTCAATTCGCTCAGCTAGTGCGCTCGTGCCCGTGTTTGTGAAAATTCTCCTTCACTGTCACTCACACACGAAAAGATTGCACAGTAATGGTGAATACAATGGTCCTCGGATAGAGCTCCTCATATCGGGTACACGTTTTAACTGCAGGATTCTAGAGGAGAACTGGACTCGTTCGACATGAATATGTTGAGATTTTATTGGCAGACTGGCAGGCAGGCATGCATACAGGCATGGAAGCAGACATGCAGACCGACAGGCAAGTAGTCGGTCAGCCAGCCAAACAACCAGGCAGGTTAGCTGACAGCCGCGCTTGCAGAAAGGCAGCAAGGCAGATTTGCAGGCAGATAGGCAGGCAGGCAGGCAGGCAGGTAGGAAGGAAGACAGGGAGGCAGGTAGGCAGACAGGCAGGCAGATATGCAGGCATAGGGCAGGCAGGCAGGCAGGCAGGCAGGTATAAGGCAGGCAGACAGGCAGGCATAAGGCAGGCAGGCAGGCATGTATAAGGCAGGCAGGCAGGCAGATATGCAGGCATAGGGTGGGCAGGCAGGCAGGCAGGCACACAATCAGGTATAAGGCAGGCAGGCATAAGGTAAACAGGCAGGTAGGCAGACAGGCAAGCAGATAGGCAGGCATAGGGCAGGCAGACAGGCAGGCGAACAGGCAGGTATAAGGCAGGCAGGCATAAGGCAGGCAGGCAGGCACACAGGCAGGTAGACAGGTATAAGGCAGGCAAGAAGGCAGGCAGGCTGGCAGGCAGGCTGGCAGGCAGGCATAAGGCAGGCAAGAAGATAGGCAGGTAGGTATAAGGCATGCAGGAAGGTACACAGGCAGGCAGGCAGGCAGGCAGGCAGGTATAAGGCAGGCAGACACACAGGCAGGTAGACAGGTAGGCAGGCACACGGGACAAATAGTGAGCCGCAGTAGTTTAAATATCATCACAGGAACAAACAAAAATATACATGCACTCAACTCATCCTCTTTTTTTCAAAATAACCCGCCCCCCCCCCCCCCCCCCCCCCCTCCCATTCATACACAAGCGCGCACAAGCTCACTCACCAAAGCATGTGTACATGAGCACGCACGCACAAGTTTCACGAACAAAAAAGGCCAAACAATACTACGTTGCAATGATCTCCCTACAGATTTTTCAACAGGCAAAGCCAAGGGCACGTTTGTTTGGCCCAAAATCTCGAGGTTCTCTCTGAATGTCTAGTCGAGGGCGAGTGAGACGCTTCTACAGCTAGAAAAACGGCCAATCTCAACTCGCAAGGCGGAAGAACATGGCTGCGTCCCGGCGCCAGAGTCGGTGAAGAAGTTGCCGATAGACGATATAACTGATGATTCAGATATCACAGCAGTTTTTCACTTCATTGAACACACCTTAGTTTCATATCGAACGGCACGGGAACTTTTTCAAGGAAAGAAAAACAACCAGGGTTCAACAGTAGATAATTTTGTCAAAAATGTTAGACCTTGATTCATTTTGATGAATTCAAGGGACATAATTCATAAAGCGTACGTATTCGGTGTTGCGTGTTTGCAAGCGATAAAACATTTTCGGCAGTGTATGTCCAGAAATAACCTATACACCTAGTCCTAAAGATACACAAATGAACACTCGAACAGCAAATACTTCCGTGTACGTACACTTTTCCATTCTCGGACCCTGAGAAGCACAGTACAGGCACTTTTACCTCCGAACACCAGCCCAACTCGCACTGTCTCCGCCATTTTGGCTCATCCGGGTCACTGCAGCGGGAAGCATGGAGGGGAGCTCAGAACCTCCCTCGACATCCAGCCTTCACGGCGTGTGCGTCCTAAAGAGCGAGGAACTTAGGAAACGCCTAGCCCTCGGGAATCTCTCGAGATTTTGGGCCAAACAAATGCACACCAAGTCATGAAGTTGTGGAGCATCGAGTTTTATGGGGTCGGCTCTCTATTGCGGAGGGCCGCTATTGCGGAGAGCCGCTATTGCGGGATTTTTTTGTTAACAAAAATTCTTAAGGCCATTTTGATTCTTTTGTCCTAAAACGCCTAAAAAACCATATAATGTTTGTTACTTTTTTTTTGAAAAAAAATCCCGCAATAGAAAAAAGCGAAAATATTTACAAAAAACAAAGTAACAAAACTTTTATGGTTTTTTAGGCGTTTTAGGACAAAAGAATCAAAATTGTCTTAAGAACTTTTGTTACCAAAAAAAGCCCGCAATAGCGGCCCCTCCCCGAGTTTTATAGATATTTACTGAGCTCGATCAGTGGTGTGGAGGCTGCATGTGCAGAAATGCAGCAAATATTATTCATGCTCGGCAGCTTATACTTTTCGTATCGGTCTCTTTTAGGATCATTTCAGATAGGAGTCAGCTCTGCCCGATGGGTAGTGAACAGATTAATATCAGCTGAAAACTTCCATAATCGTTACACACACACACACACACACACACACACACACACACACACACACACACACACATACACACACACAAACACACATACACACACACACACACACACACAGACACATTTCATCATGGATCTCGCTGGCGTAAGAGCATTATTTACTCGCACTACATGCACATTCCAACTATTTTTGGAGCGTTATTGCGTGCTACAAGCGTTTTGATGATAATAATATGGTCAGGTGCCTCTTCACAACTTGTCAGACTTTTTGTCCAAGTTGAGCTTAGAAACAACTCAAACAGACTATTGATAAGGTGGTTAGGTGACTTCATTCACAAACAGAAAGAAAAAAGTCCCTTTGTAGACACAAACCGGAGACAGCCAGTGGAAACTAGTCACAGGAAATACAGTCACAAGACTCAACCAACAAAAAGAGAGAAGTCTGTTTCAAAGTCTGGCGACACGTAAAACCAGCTGCTGACAGTGAAATTGATCACATGACCATCACTCCAGCCACATTCTTCACGTGTTAAGAGCCACGCACTTTGTCAACGATCTGTGCCGCAAAAGACGCCCTTCAAACCGGTTTTGGACGGTCGGAAAGGTTTTTCTGCCATTGGAGATGACGCAGTATATTGACGTCACGGTAGTAGGCCTTGACCCAGATAAGTGGGACAGCAAAGATTCTCCACTTGAGGATGGTCACGATGAAGTGACAACATCTCTTTCTGATAGCGCCCTAGTCTTAGTTCAACAAACAGTCTATATTTTCGCCCCAAACACACACACACATACACACACACACACACATGAACACACACACACACACACACACACACACACACACACACACACACACATTCATTTCTTTTTAGTCTGAAATGGGTAATTGCTATTCTAAACTTTGTAATATTGATAGTCTGTAAATAGTTTTCACACTGAAGATCATATTTGAATGATCGATAGAATATAAACCTCTCACTGGTACTGCTCTTGCTATTCAACCCTTGCCTGAAGCAGGCTTGGAGCCTGACTTTCAACTTTCTCAAAAGAAATTATCATTAGTAAAGCCTTTGTTGTACCATATAAATGCAAAACCTGACTTACACAAACATTGTTCGATGGTTTTCAGCCAGTTGAGCTCACTGGGAATGTTGGCTTTCATTGATTATTCAAAAGCGTTTGATTCCGTTCTTCGCCCAAATCTTTGGAACATACTAGCAGCTCTGGGTGTTTCTTCTAAATTTGTGAACATGGTTAAAGCGATGTACGACACAGTACAGGCATGCTTTAGATGGAACGGTAACACTTCAGATTTTGTTGAATGTCCCATTAGGACAAAACAAGGTGCCAAAGAGAGTCCGATCCTATTTTCACTCTACATAAACTTTGCTGCAAATTTTGTCCGTCAAAAGGCAAACATGGGCTACAAATGCAAAATGGAAAAGACGAAATATTTTTCCTGATCTTTGCGGATGACGTGGCATTAATGTCTACCACCCCGATAGGACTTCAGATCTAGATAAATAATATTGACTATGCGTCCAAACAAATTGGTCTTAAAGTTAATAAAACAAGACATAGGTCATGGTTTTCCGTCGAGGGCGCTTTATGTCACACGGTGAGAAATGGTTCCTAGATGGGGTTGAACTTGCAATAGTTAATACCGTCAAATACGTGGGTTCACATTCACTACGAAACTTTCAGAGGCGGTAGCCCTTGGTAATGTAGCAAAACAAAGTTATATAGAAAACTGTCTCACTTCTAAAATTAATGTGGGCAATCCATTCCTGTAACAGGCAGACAGACAGACACACAGACTAACAGACAAACAGACAGACAGACAGACACACAGACATACACACAGACACACACACAGACAGACAGACAGACAGACACGCAGACACACAGACACACAGACAGACAGACAGACACACAGACAGACAGACACACAAACAGACAGACACACAGACAGACAGACACACATACAGACACACAGACACACATACAGACATGCAGACACACGGACAGACACACAGACAGACAGACAGACAGACAGACAGACAGACAGACAGACAGACAGACAGACAGACAGACACACAGACAGACACACAGACACACAGACAGACAGACACACAGACAGACACACATACACACAGACAGACACAGAGACACACAGACACACAGACAGACAGACACACAGACACACGGACAGACACACAGACAGACACACACAGACAGACATAAAGAAATAAAGAGAAATACAAATAGACA
>JAWQFJ010032162.1:0-2500 GCA_034096865.1 Theodoxus fluviatilis | reverse complement strand
AATTTAATCTGAACAGTTATTGCCACTGCTACTAGTAATATTATTACTACTTCTACTACTACTACTACCACTACTACTACCACCACCACCACTACTACTACTACTACTACTACTACTACTACTACTACTACTATTACTACTACTACTATTGTTATTACTGCTGCTACTACTACTACTGCTGCTGCTGCTGCAACTCCTACTACTACCTCTGCTACCACAGCCACACTTTTTGTCCCAGTACGATATACATTTTTGGGGTAAACGGTGCTGCTGTTGATGCCATTGCTGCTATGTTATTGTTATCGATGATGACGACGATGACGATGATAATGATGATTATGATGAGGAGGAGGAGGAGGAAGAGGAGGAGGAGGAGGATGATGATGATGATGATGAGATGCTGCTGCTGCTGCTGCTGCTGCTGCTGCTGCTGATGATGATGGTGGTGGTGACGACGACGACGACGGCGATGTTGACGACGACGACGACAATGCTGCTGCTGCTGCTGTTGCTGCTGCTGCTGCTGCTGCTGCTGATAGATAGATAGATATTCGTTGAGATGGTTGGTAGGGGTAATGGCAGTGATAATGATGACTGCTTTATGTTACTGGGTTATGCTAGGAGGATGTTTTGGATGCTTTAAGGCTTACCACTCTCATTATCTGTTCCTAACTTTTGCAAAAATGTGGCCGTATCTTCCGATTAGCATGGGTGTATTGCAGGAGCTGGGGGAGGGGGAGGGGTGGCGGAACAATGGGAAGGAGGGTCGGGGTGGGTTAGAAGCTGAGTGTGGATGGTCTGGATGCTGGAGAGTCAGGAAGTCGAAATGGAGGGGGTGGGAGGGGGGAGGAGGCGTGAAGGGGAGGTGTAGAGCTGCATTTACGTTTTTATATATGATTACCTGTTGTTTTGTGACAGCCGATTATTTCCCCAATTATTTCCAATTAACGATAATAAATTTTATATGTATCTGTATTATTCATTGAATGAATTTTGCACAATAAATATGCACGGACTATCTTTGTTTTTTTAATTTTTTCATGTCTCAACCCTACCATGTAGACATGTATTTTTCTGTCTATGATATTCCAGTTCTTAAAGTGAAACGGTTACTTGCAAAATGTAAAGACCATCTCTCACATTTTGGACTCCGAACAACCACTCCACCGTCTCTCATATCTTGGACTCCACACCACCACTCGACTATCTCTCATATCTTGGCTTCAAAACAGCCACTCGACTAGCTTTCATATATTGGACTTTAAATAGATAGTCGAGTGGTTGTTCTCAGTCCAAGATAGAGAGATAGTAGAGTGATGGTGTGTAGTCTACGATATGATATATAGTCGAATGGTTGTTTTGAGGCCAAGAAATGAGAGACGGTTAAGTGGTGGTTTGGAGGCCAAAATTTGAGAGATTGTATTTACCGTTCCACTTTAAGAACTGGAATATCATAGACAGAAAAAAATGTCTACATGGTAGGGTTGAGACGTAAAAAAATCGAAAACAAAGATAATCTTTGCATCTTTCTTGTGCAAAATCCAGTAAGTGAATAATACAGATATAGATACAATTTATTATCATTATTTGGAAATACTTTGGGCAATAATCGGCTCTCACAAAAAAAAACAAATAATCATTGGACTGAAAACAACCACTCGACAATCCCTAACATGTTGTGCTCAAAATGCTTTGTACTGCCACCCCACTGTACACTAACTCCTTCTTTTGGTAATGTTCGATGGTAGGAAGCAATAGTTATTTCCCTTGCAACTGCACACTCTCTCTCTCTCTCTCTCTCTCTCTCTCTCTCTCTCTCTCTCTCACACACACACACACACACACACACACACACACACACACACACACACACACACACACACACACACACACACACACACACACACACACACACACACACACACACACACACACACACACACACACACACATGGTCGTCCACACTATTAACATCTTCACTTTTCAAGGACCTTGCGCAGTGGTTAGGACTCTCGCTCTCAGTGTTTTGTGGTCTGAAGGTGCTGCTTTCAAACATGCACAGAATCTGCAGTTGTTTCTCAGGCGAATTGTCTGCATGCGTTGTCCCACCCGGGAGTAACAGCATGGACCTGGTAGAGGCTGTTAGGGCATATTAGAGATTGAATGACAAATAATGATTGAGTTAAAAGTACTTTTTGACTTTGCTTGTAGTAGATGAATGCAAAGTGATAACTCGTGGGTAGAATTGATTACCGATATGGGTAAAAAATAACCAATGAAAACGGAGCAAGAAGTGAGGAATTATTGGGGAGAGAAAAGTTAGCGAGGAAGTTAGCTAAAGATCATTTTATAAATAAAAATAAAAGAGCAATAAAAGAGCAAGAAGCGAGGACTAACCGAAAGAAGTGAGCAAAAATGAGCATGAAGAGTCCCAAAGGTAAATAAATGATGAATAATTTGAGAGTGAGAAGTAATTCATGAGTGAATAAAGGGTGAGTAT
>JAWQFJ010032161.1:45000-50000 GCA_034096865.1 Theodoxus fluviatilis | reverse complement strand
CTTTGGGATATGAAATGAGATCATTGTCCGGGGTAAGGAGAGCGAGAGAGAGAGAGAGAGAGAGAGAAAGGGTGGAGGGAGAGAGAGAGAGAGAAGAGAGAGAGAGAGAGAGAGAGGAAGAGAGAGAGAGGGAAAGAGAGAGAGAGAGAGAGAGAGAGAGAGAGAGAGAGAGGAAGAGAGAGAGAGAGAGGAAGAGAGAGAGAGAGAGAGGAGAGAGAGAGAGAGAGAGAGAGAGAGAGAGAGGAAGAGAGAGAAAGAGAGAGAGAGAGGGGGAGAGAGAGAGAGAGAGAGAGAGAGAGAGAGGAAGAGAGAGAGAGTGTGTGCATGTGTGTGTGTGTATGTGTGTGTGTATGTGTGTGTGTGTGTGTGTATGTGTGTGTGTGTGTGTGTGTGTGTAGAATGAGATGCAAACACGTTGTGGTGTTAGAGTAATGACTGGTTCTTTCTATCAACATTACTTTAAAACTTTCGACCCAGTTTCAACATCAAAGTGATTATCTTATCAAAGGTAGTCGTTTATACAACGGCTGGTATCACTGTCGTTATTATCTAGACAACAATCATGAGCATTTCCATCACACCCTTTAGATCTTTTAGATATACACGAAATGTAGTCAACACGTTTTTTTGTGTGCGCCTTTTAAGTACCAATATTTATTTATTTATTCATGCTTGCTTTTTAAACCCACACATACATTGCATTCTGTACGCGTGTCAAAGATCTGTTTAAAGTATTGACATCGTGTCAGTGGCAGTAACATACTTTACAGCTTGAAATTTAGAATCTATTTCTCGTTAACTGTGGCACAAAACAAACTTCAAAAGAGTTTACAGTCCTGGGCATTTAGAACTTCCAACGCACATACAATCGGTAAATAGAGAGAACTTTTTTTACTCATTTCAAAAGTAAACATGTTGTGCCAAAACAATACCACAACGCCAATCCAAAACAGTTTCCTCTTTAAACAAACTGCTCTTCTTGTTCTGGCCAAGTAAAGACGACCTTTCTGCTGCTTCCGATGTCAGCATCTACCCACTGAATCGTGAACCGCGACTCGACCATTTGTGAACCTGCGTTAGAAAACCTGGCAGGTTGAAAAAAAAGTGTTTTAAAATAAATATAACCATGATATAACTCAAATGTCATAAGCAACCTGCAAAAAAAACACCGGAATTAATATAACTCAAATGCTGATATTAAAAAAGAAGAAGATATGGCATTATCTCAAAGTGCGTGGTAAAGGAAATCCTTGACCTATTTTGATCTGTTATTTCCTAAATGCATTCAGTGAATTACACTGTGTTTTTCCTATGCAGAGACACATTCACGTTACTCTTGTGTCCAGTGCTGTTCCTATTTTTGCATTAACCAATCGAACGCTGCGTCTAAAACTGCATCTGCCTTCCAGATCCTCTGCAATGCACATGCACAGAGACAGCAATGGCTGGGGTCGATTGTCTCACCCCCAAAATGCAGTCGCTTATTTCGGTAAAAACTTTTTGCCAGATCCAAATCGAGAAGGTCGTGATCGAGATGCTAATATTGGAACAGCGATTGATTTCCTATGTGGTGCCTGCCTCATATCTACCAGCCCGTCGCTGCTTCTAATCGAGCAAGCGCAACATTTGCAAATGTCGAAAAAGCCGCTTTTGAAACTTTGGAAAGAAACTCTTTGTCTCTGCGTTTTTGCCCTGGGGTCTTGCCTTGTAACTGAAGTGGCAGCGCGCTTCGCGATGCACTAGGACATGCACGTCATTTTCCAAAACCCTTCCTCTACACCGCTACGTCCCATCCCCAACATAATCAATTCTCTGTTCGCCCTCTACATCCGTCTCCACCATTCCTCTTCCTCGAAACTCTCAGGACAGAAAGGCAGGTCTGTAGGAGGACATTTGCACGCCGGGGCTGATCTGTTTGTCTCAAAATCTCGCACCTCTTCGCCAGATGGTTTCCGACGGTCTCAAGGTGAGGCCAACCTTGGCCGATCGAAAAGCAGAATCGAGAGCACAACGAAACGAAGCGCGGGCCAATTTGAGCAGCCTCCTAGATTTCGCTCTGACACCTTCGTACATAATTTGAAGAGGTCGGAGTTCAAATAATTGGGCAGCATTTCGTGTGGCATGGCTGCCTTGTAGCGCGCTCTGCCAAGGTCCCGCTAATCGCTTCAGGAAGAAGGGAGCGCCTTGCCTAAGGTCGCAACGAAAGGCATCGTAGCGATCTACATTTGGCATCCATCGATCAAATCAAAGCAGACCATGTTGTTCTTCCTTCAGTTCATGCCCTGGTTCTCATTTTGCTGCTTTCTAAAAGCGGAGGGCTCAAATGGTTTTCCAGACGGTTTTTTAGGCTAATATTAGTGAGGACAATTTTGAAAATAAAATCATAAAAAGGCAAACGTGAGGGTGAGTAGAGTATGAATGAATGAATACAAGAATAAATGAATGCGTGAATGAATGAATGCATAAATGAATGAATAAATGAATGAATGAATGCATAAATGAATGAATGAATGAATGAATTGATGAATGAATGAATGAGACTTTATGGCCAATCAGCCTTTGTAGGCTAAGTAAAGCCATTACTAAAATATCACTAGAGGTGATTAGAGTAAAAGTAGGTCAGGTCTCGACTTCCGTAGTTATCGGCCCTCTTACGAATGGCGCGGTAAACGTGGTGCGTCTGTTCTCACCCCCGAACCACATGGGGGGGGGGGGGTAGAGCAGGTTAAGATAAATATGGACATACGTTGTTAATTAGGTGCTTCAAATGGTTCTATGATGAAAGCAAATTGGTCCAAGCTGAGTGTGGCGATGACAGTTCAAAGGGAAAGCCGCAGGGGAAACGCTATTTCATCATCGCTCATTGCGTTTGCAGCGCAGCCATGTGGATGCTCGGACGTTGTAATTGCTTTTCCGATTTTCTTACTGCATTTTGTCAATATCTTGCACTTTAGCTACAAAACACTCAATGTCTATTTTTTAATCGTGCATTGCAGTAAACAATCAATCCAAAATTGTAGTTTGTGTTATTTGTTTTTTTATATATTTTATTTGCAAAAACTCTCCATACCGAGTTACTTTTTACATTGTTATTTGTACGCATGCAATGGGTAAAATAATGTTTCTCCCACACGAACGACACTTTAGACGTGTTGCACACAACTATAAACCAAGGCATTTATTTGCTGCATTGTTTTGAGCCAGTTTAAGTCATAAACAGTTCATTGTTTGACAATTCGGTCATCTAAATATGTCATCCAAGTGAAATTTATTTCCATTCATTCAAGACCAAGAAACTTACATGTCAGACAAATACAAGAGTGAAAGGGTTGGTGGTTAGAGGGAGCTTCGAGAGGGGGAGGGATGAAGGGGAAAAAGGGGGAGGGAATGTAAAAAGAACAGTCTTTTCCTCAAACACCTCAGTCTTTAGAGTGCATTTTCATTCAAGCACTGAAATGATTCCAAATATGTTGGCCCCTTTGAACGCTGAACTTAATGAACTTTTATAAGCATAAAAGTACTGGGAGCTTCGAAATAGAAAAAAAAATATTTTAAAAAATGTTTTCCACTTTCTTTTATTTTTAGGACAACCAAAAGAACACCTTCAACAGTGTAAAGACGAAAACCTAATGAATGAAGACTGTATCGTCAAACACCTCACTACGAAATGTTTAAGTGCATTTTATTAATAAGCCCCACCTGCTACAGTGTTGGCTTTCCCTCTGAAATATGAGCTTTGTGCATGGCGTTGCTGTGTGGGTGGGCCAGGCAGGAAAGAAAAACTCATTTTTGCCCAAATTGTGTCCGCCCAAACTTCAAAGTACATCCTCTCGAACGCTATAAGAAGACTCTTTCGGACGTGAAAAGAAAGGAAGAAGGATCTTTACAAATCTTCGCAAATGAACAGCACATTATGACTTTGTTGAAGAAAGGATGTAGAATTTGGGCACATCTGGTCTTTTCCTATTTCATCTTCTCGCCCCGAGGCAGCACAGGTAAGATTTAAAGGTACATGAGCCTCTGATTTCATCATCTCTAGTGGTTGAACAACGGACCTGGATATTTGCCTTATCAAGATGGCCATTTAAATTGCCAAGCTAAAGGATTTCCATGGGAAACAAAAGCTGATGAAATACTTCATTTTGGATGAAGCAGCTCATTGACCTTTGTATAATCAAACTTGTAATCGCCTGGACTTTGACCTTGCGTGAATGGAATGCCGTAGAAAATGCCTTCACCATTATCATCATTGTTGTCGTCGTCGTCGTCGTCATCGTCATCGTCGTCGTCGTCGTCATCTTCATCACTTCTTTATCTTCTAGCGGAAATACCAACGAGAACTGATTTAAGACGTGTCAACAAAATCAAGCAAGCAGAACTTTCCATTGTGGTTACTGATATTGTGGCTTTCAAGACAAAACGCCGACTGAGACCTTAATGTCTTCCTTATGAGTTAAAACAATGCAGGTTACGGTGAATTTACAAAATAATCTTATCCTATCCTGTAGACATCCCTGTTTGAAAATAAACCACGTCCAGTAGCTTTAGGAGTGCACCAGCTTTCCTCACGCCGCATTACCTTCAGCCACGATGTCCTAAGGCAGGGATGCAGGTGAGAGACATTTACAATGGGGACAAAAGAGCAACGAGGCAGGGAAGCAATTTCCTCCTCCCCTTGGACGAGCTGCACTTGACAGCCCTGTGTGAAGGAACACGTGTCTGCACTCGAGGCCCTTGGGAGGTGACAAATCTAGTAGTGGGAAGTGCCCACTTAGAGGGACTGTAGATCCATACACATTGAGTAAGGTATGTCAAGTGAATGAACATAAAGGTGTGTGTGGAATGGAGGAGTGAGAAGTTGCTGGAATGGTGTACTGGTTGAAGAGGGTTCTTGTACCTTTTTAACCGTCTGCCTCTAAGTATCCTTATAATCACAGCGCGTACATCTCTCAGCTTTTCGTTTCTTCATCGCCAGTCATTTGGTGTGACTGACTGTATAT
>JAWQFJ010032161.1:32500-42500 GCA_034096865.1 Theodoxus fluviatilis | reverse complement strand
TATAAGTAGTGTGGAATAATGAAATACTTTAGCCGGGTGCTCCTGGGACCATAAAAGGGTGGGAGTGTACCCGTAATGCAGGAAACGGCTTGGGGTGTCCTGTACAAAGCGTTGCCGGGTATCTCTCCCTAGACGGTGTCTACCCGAGAATATCCGTGCCAGACACAAACGGGTATCCCCCCAGAAGGATTGTCCGACCTGTCTGCTTCATGTTTGTTTGACATGGCCCTGGTGAAAAAAAATTTCCTGTTTGAGTGGTCGAGGTCTCAGTGAGCCAGACGGTGTGTTTTTGCTTGTCTGGGTTTTTGAGAGCATGATAGTCCATGTGTTTCTGCTTGGGTGTCTCTTTGTGTCCGCCTTCGTGTGTGTGTGTGCGTGCGCGCGCGCGCGTGTGTGTGGGTGTGTGCAAGTGTGTGTAAGTGTGTGTAAGTATGTGTGAGCAAGTGTGTGTGTGTGTGTGTGTGAGAGAGAGACATAGAGAGAGAGATAGAGAAAGAGGGAGAAAGAAAGGGAGAAAAGACAGGGGGAGAGAGAGAGGAGACAGACAGAGAGAGAGAGAGAGAGAGAAAGAGAGAGAGAGAAAGAGAGAGAAAGAGAGAAAGAAAGAAAGAGAGAGAAAAGGAGAGAGAAAAGGAGAGAGAGAAAGAAAGAGAGAGAGAGAAAGAGAGAGGGAGGGAGAGAGAGAAAGAGAGAAAGAGAGAGAAAAAGAGAGAAAGAGAAAAAGAGAGAAAGAGAAAGAGAAAGAGAACAGAGAGAGAGAGAGAATGACTAATGTTCATTAAGAACACAACTCTTTACAATTACTATGGTTGCTATGGGAACGATAGAACTGTAATCCTGTCAAGCTGGAGCACTTCCGAAGTTGAGCTGTCATTCCTCTCGCCAACCTTTTAGTGTTCGCCTGTAGAAATTTCCGTTCCATTAGATTCGGGATATCTGACTGGAGCGAAAAATGCTGGCGATAATCCTTTGATCCCAATTCCTTCCCGACCTTTCAGGCTCTCAATCAGACAGGTAGTAAAGTATTTTGTTTACAGAAAGCCTCCTTAAATGGCGAGAACAGCAGGAAGTCCCAGAACCAACATACGAATACAAAGAACTATCTTCAAATTACTCTCGCTGACATCTGAATCATCCCCGCGTATATATCCACTAAAACTCGCCATTTTATCATAATCAACGGCCATCACGAGGAAAGTCCCATCCCAAATGATATGGGAGAATCCCGGAAGTGTTCTCTAATCGTGTCTCCTCGAAAGGGGAGCTACATCCGGACCGGAAGTTCACGCCGCACACGAGACCACGTGGTTCATTGTCGGCGTCACGTGGCTTCCTTTGATTGTGATCGGAGGCGTTCATTCAAGCGAGGCGAGGCTTTGTGGAGGATTTCAATGCTCGATGCAGTGCATAACAACCAGGGACGAGAAGTTCGATAGAGCCACGGACCATGACCAGCTTCAGGAAGACCTCCACAGGAGCCGTTTTGTTGGGCGCCATTTTGCTCTGCGCAGGAAGGCCGTGGTTGAATAGAGGGGAAGGATGAATTAATAACACGACAGCTCCGTTATATACCCAGAGGCGTGACCATAGCCCGAGACAGGAGGATTCATATCGGAAGTAAATGAAGCGAAGCGAAGGGCGTTTGAAGCGTGTGAAGGACGTGTGGGACATGTGGTTGGGTGTGAAGGTTCTTTATTAATTTGCACCATATGTAATTTCTGTTGTTGCTGTCAGATGTTGTAATGTATTTATGTCTTAAATAACATTGCTTTAACAACTTACTGCGTACAGAAGTATGATGATAAAGTTTCAAGAGTTCTCTCTTTCTCTTTATCTCTCTCTCTTTCTCTCTCTCTCTCTCTCTCTCTCTTTCTCTCTCTCTCTCTCTCTCTCTCTCTCTGGTTTCTGTAGCAATATGTACAAAAACTTTCAAAGATAGCCTTTAAGGAGAAACTGAAAACTACTTTCAAAAGATCACATAAGTGACAACCCATTACAGGGTTAATCTGGCAGTAATACACATCTGCATAAACGGGATGTACACTAATTGCAGTCTTGTACTCGCGTGACATCTCTAATACATAATTATTGTCTTGCTAGCATGGGAAGCAGTGACCTCAATCAAGAATTTGGACTGCCTAACAGCTCGTTTACCTTAGCGTTCAATTCCTGAGCTTTTCATGTGCAAACTCAACACACACAAAAACAACGTTGTGTAACCATCACATTTTATTCATTTGACATTTACACGAGAATTGGACAACATCTAAAACTAAAACGGCGAGTGTTCACAAAATTGATATTCCTCATACTCTAATATGCTTGGTCTGCACTTCAACAGCCAAAGGTTTTTCCCATGATTGCGTTAATATGCATGGCAAAGCAGGCTACATTAAAATCGCTGGGACAGTTTTACAGTTAATATATAGAAAACTCGAAAAGGGGCTAGGTGATAAATCATTTCCTGCAGCTTTACACAAATATCTTTAAAGAAGTAGTTATATGCGCTATAAACATTATGTTTTCTCTTTATTTTCTTTCTTTTTTACAGCAAAAAGTAAATGATTTAACGGTTGAAAATTATGGTTTTGTTAATTCTGACTCTACAGGATGATTTGCTCATGCACGCTCACAAAATGTGTACAAGGTTCTCGACAATCTTGGACGGAGCCATTACGTCTCATGAACCATTTCTCCTCGCCCTGAAGACGTGCTTTCAGACTATCACGTTGACCTTCTGCATTGCACTGCTTCGGGGGAGCATTTCCCTCAAATATTAACTTCTGCCTCGGATGCATTTATAACTGCCAGAATATCAGCATTGCTCTTTGTCAAACCCTAAAAAACGTGTTTCCAAAAACCGCTTCTCTGACATTCCGCTTCCATCGATGAGGTAGGGAAACCACGCTCTCAATGCACAGAAACAGCGGGGAAGAGAGAGACAGAGAGGGAGACACAGGAGGGGAGCAACAGAGAACGCGAGGAGGAGGACAGGAGGACCTTAACAAAGAACAAGGCCCCCCTTTGACGTAGCCTTGATCGAGGCGCTCACGTGACTGCTCCTGACCTCCAAACGGACCCCCGACGTCGTGACGTCACGGGCGAAGGTTGGCGGTGCAAACACAATCAAACAGAGGCAGGATTCCTGAGTCCATAGGGGAGGGAAGAAGGCAAGGAAGCCATTCTGTTGACTGGACGGGAAGCGAGGCGGCTGACTGTGGAACCACGGGCCGGATCTCATTGCTGAGTGGCCCTAATGTTTTGGTTGGTGGCCGAAGCAGTCTGAGCAGCCACTTGAAGTCCCACGTACCAACAGACAAGGTGTTGGGAAAGAAGGCGCTTCACCACTGCAATGCAAGTTTCCTTTGTCCTTCTTACAACTGCTTGATTTGCTTTGCTGCTGCTGCCACTGCCCTTGGAGTGAGTTGAAGATTTACTTCCAAGGACCAAGCTCATAGACAGAGGCCGTCTTTGACTTTGAGGCGTCTTCTCAAGGTGGAAGCCCGACAGCGACAACAAAGACTTGGAAGAAGACGAACCTCGTGTGATAACTCCTCTACCTCGTTGTGCGAGGAACGTGCTGGAGCTTAAGAAACACTACTGCAGTTTGTTTGGGAAACCACGAGGTCCTCCCCCTTGGAAAAGGTCTTTGGAGACGTCTCGCGGAATTCACGTCTGCTGATTGGTGAGTGTGCTGCTCGTATGCATCGCCCGTGTCTTGCTCTAGTCAGGCGTTCTTACACTCACTCAGACATTAAATTATTAAGCTTTGAAAAAACGTAGGTGCATAATTGAGTGGACGTATGCAAGCATGAATGCATGTGTGTGTGCGTGTACGTGTGTGTGTGTGTGTGTGTGTATGTGTGTGTGTGTGTATGTGTGTGTGTGTGTCCTTGCACACGCCGGCATGTCTGTGTGTGTTTTATTTTTGTCGCCATTAAAAGTTGGCATGCTGTAAAGTTTGTCTGCACAAAACACTAGGAATATATTTGTTTCGTAGCCTGCATGCAATACATAATCAAAGTTCGCGTGGTTGTTAGGTTCCTTTATTGTGTCGTTTATAACATTTTACCAGAAACGCTATGCAGAATTGATATCGATACTGATATATCAGACTTGCTTTCAAAACTTACAGAGTGATTAGCATGTGAGAAAATGTAAACCAAAATATCAAACTCTTATTGTATGTGGATTCGTAACACTATTAATGCTCTTGTTTTTTAATGTTCACAACTTAAGTTATGCAATGAGGATTAAATGTGTGATAATCAAACTGGTAAATCATAATAGGTTTAGGTGAATTTTGCCGCCTGGATAGTTATTAGACATTGGAATGATCGCATGCATCATAATGACTCACGTTTTTAGCTTTAGTTTTGGGATCGGATTATGGATATAGGAATTTTTTAATACTCATAGTATGTTTGAAAGGATGAAATAGACATTCTCAGACTATGAGAAGAAAACAAGGTGTGTTTTTAAATGCATATGGATACATAATCCCTCATTACAAGATGAGGGCTATCCAAAACCGCAGAAGACCTCCAAATTACCCCCTAAAGTAGAACTCACACAAAGAAGCCAAGGGTTTGTTGTCAACAACGATGGCGTAGAGAGGGCGACGATCTACAAACCACTTGTTGTCTTCCCAATCAAAATTCACGGCCACCTCGCCGGGATGGGTGTGACTTGGTCAACACGACAGTTTTCCTCCAGGCAGCGGCACAAGAAGCGACCAGGACCATGAAGGAAACGTGTCCATGCGGAAGAGGACACTCGGACGCCAAAGAAAAAGAGAGAGGCAGCCTTGACTTGGCCAAATAGCATCGGAAGACGTGTGTCCTACAGGCCTTGACTCTGACTCCCTGCAGCACGGGGGCCAGAAGCAGGAAAAACGCTGGCTATTTGGTCAGGACTTCTGCCTAAACACTCCCGTGGCAGTGAGGAGACAAATCCCGCCCCAGGAAAGTCAACTTGAAAAAATTTAAGATGTGATTAAAGAAAGGCAACAACCACCCCCAAAAAAGTGTGGTTCCTCAAGAGACAGGTTTCTTGGCAGCTGAAGCAGGAAAGAGAGAAGGAAGAGAAGTGACTTCCTTCTTTGTGTCCAGTTGCCTAAAGAGAGGTCAAGAGCTGTTATGACCTTTCGTTCTCATTTCACTCAATTCTCCTGGTTCCTAGTGGAGAATAACGTGTCGACGATGCTCCTCCTCATGGACCTGTTTGGGGCCAGCCATCGCAATTCGCGCCATGTTACGACCATAAAGTTTTAAAAGTATTTTCGTGCAAAATTTGCATTTTCTAAGGGAGTTTGAAGTTGTGAACGTTAGCATAACTGGCGATAACTGATTGAATTGAGAAAGTCGATAACTTTTTTTTTCTCTTTCTCTTTGAACATTACCAAAATAATATTTTCCATTACACTTTTTTAAAACGACAGGTGACAGTTTCTCATCGTTTAACTCTCACAAAAATATTTTCTTACACACACAACAAACTTTGAAATTATATATAGAATATAAATGTAAAAATTAGGATATGCACAGATACAACAAATCACCGGTATTAAAAATTCGTTTGCAAGTTTTTTTATGAATTAGATATACCAAACCTCTGAAAAATATCTACTCTTTCCGTGGGAAAGCAGTGCTCAGAGACATTGCTCATTTCATTTGTAACGCACGCTATACACGCCTTTTCAAAGAAACGGCCCATTTCCATGCACACAAAGCTGACCCTGACTTCATCGATCCAGCAATCTGTCAATCGACAGATCAGATATTTCTGGTCGGCCCAAAGGCGAGCGGGGGATTTATCAGATACCCTTCAACTTGAATGGACGAAACCCTAAACATCTTCCGTGTGTGTGGCACCATTTCATCTGAGAGTGACACCTTCATGCACAGAGTCTGCAACGCTCGAGAAAAGATGTGCGTGAATGTTTGGGGAAGACACTTTTAGCTGGACGGATGCTTGTAGGGATGTATGAGATGGAAAGAAAATGCAGTGTTCTTCTTTATCTTAGAGAAGTATTGATCGTCAATACATATAGCCGTATACTTATGCGTTGCGAGTTTTTTAAAATGTATTTTACAGACAATATATCAATTTATTAATAACATTTTATTGTTTTAGAAAAGCAGGGATTCCAATGGTCGTTTTAGATGGGGAAAAAGAGAGCAAAAATCGTCCTATGTATATAACCGCTTTCTTCGGAAAATTCCGCCAATAAATAACACCTGAGCTTTTTCAGAATCAACGCACACGATTCAATGCCACATTACGTATACACATTTGCTCTGGTGTAGAACTCATTCTGTCTTTTTTTTGCAATAAAACCATTTTTATGATGAACATTTCTTCGTGAAACGACGAGGATAAACACCTTTAGGAAAAGTTACCTACAAAACATTATTGACCATTTTATCACTTTTTTTAAAACTCTCTCTTTCTCTGTGCAAAACGTATCCACGTATCCACCTTCCCTACGCCGATGCCCCGCCATATCGCTCCCCTGTGCTAATCCAGTGTGCCCACAAAGGCACCTTATCCAAGACGGCTCTGGCCTTGTCCCAAGGTCTGGGCAGGGTGGTGCCACATTTCCTTCCTGTAGGAACTGAAGTCGGGGCGTGTTTCGCTCCTGCCGGAACCCCTGCAATCCCCCGTGAAGGCCTCGTGGGAGGTAACAGACCCTGGTGCTGGATTCGGACAAATATGGAATTTCAAATTCGGGCAGGTGGGCTGGATGAAAGGAGTGGAGACGTAGAGAGTCACGCCTTGCCCGAGATGAATTCCTCCGGCAGCTGCACCTTCTTGTTTGGCGGTATGTCCCCTGGCTATGACGCCCATGCATAGGAAAGGTGGTGTGGAGTGACCAGAATGCATAAATGCATGCATGGAATTTCTCTCTCCAGGGAACGTCCTCTGTGAGAGAGGACAGGGACGTGTTTCTCGTGACAGAAGAGCGTCCGCCTCTTGAGACAACACGACAAGGTGTTGAAGACGTTGTGAGCATTGCAGTATGATGCACGCGCCTCCTAGGCGATATGATGTTTGTATGTCCTGATGAATCGCAACCTGCACTATAGACAATTCCTTGAAAAATTCATATCTGCATTATTGCATTCCTTCTGACTACGTAGAGATTGAGATTGATATGTTCTTGGTGTACATTTTACAAGAACCTGCCCTTAGACTACTGACGAGAGGATTAAGAAGATCTCCCTGCCTACAGATATAGCCTCATCATAATGTGCGCTATGTTTGAAGGCTGGGTGGTTTCGCACCCGAGCGTCGTCACTGGCAACAGAGAGGAAATGCTGAAATAGTTTAGTATGAAGCAGTGTTCCAGAATAGGTTTAGGACCACACACAGAGCTCAACATGTAGAAGCTAGCGGTCGCGTATTTTCAAACATTTCTTTGGAAGCTTTTCAAAAGAATAAAGGAAATTTCCCTAAGACATGATGACTTGTATTGTCTTTAAATGTTCGAGTGACGAAAGGTGGTGGGGATACATTAAGCAATACAACTTTTATCTTTTGACGGAATCAATTTGTTAAAAATTCAAAATTTTCTGTCTTGAAAGTGAACTTAGAGCCAGTTAAAATTTCTTTACATCATGCAGCAACCTAATTTAGTTACTTTTCATCGAGCCCCTACACATTTCCATCACCTAACCGTGTTTGAGACGCAAGACTCGTTTCACCACACGTACTTAATCTTAATTTCTCACCATTTTATCCATTAAGATTAGAGACGCCCAAGGCGTACAGTCCCACTAAGTACAATAGGCATTGAGCTTCTTACCAAGGAGATACCAGTGGCCGCCTTTTCACGCCTCCCTTCATCTGGGTCATGGGAACGAGAGAGGGTAATGGGTCCAGTCTCAATGAGTGCGACCCCAATCCTACCCCTTGGAAAGGAAATCCACTGTTGCCACTGAGAAACTACAACATGCCTGACCTTCCCTGTAATCCTAGATGTAACCATTTACACTCACAGTGCATATTCCGGTGGCTACAAGTAGTAGGTGAATATAATTGGAAGTATTTATGAAACTGCATATCCTGAGATTAGGATTTTCGAAAATGTCTGTGCAGTTGAAGATACATTTATCATACTGTTTCTTCAGTCAAAATCAAGACTAATAATGAAATTATTCATACGTGCATAATCTGGAGAGACTCGTGTGTTTCTGTAGGAGACATCTTTACAGAACAATCATTCACTCCCTGGTTGCCTGTGAACAGCGAGCATCTACAGGACGATAACGGGTCCTCATTCAATCCAGACATTCAGTTTTCTTCTCTTGCAATAAGGGTAGGAAGTTGTTATAGAAAAATAGCTTGAAAGATTCGGCGCTCTCTAGTCGTCCACTAAAACTCAAGGGATCGCAGCTGTGAGACATTTCCCTCCTTTCATTCCACCTTGGGATCCGTGCACGCAGAGGTCACGTGAGCTAACGCTGATGCATTCTGGGTGTTTTCTCGGCTGCCCGCAGGCAGAGAAATCTTCTCTTCTTGGCAGGATCTTCTTGAATTATTTATGTGGATGTTCTATAGTTTTTTTTTCAGCGTGCAGAGAGCGATATTTACTTCTTCAAATAGGCCACCTTCGCCGTATTACTAATAGATGAGCTGCAGTCTTTTGTCAACAGCCGTGTAACCACGTCTCGGAAGAACAGTCGCCTTTCGTGAAGTGGTTAATACGGGGAGTGCGTAGAGTGTTTTTCCTTCCGTATCTTGCGTGTCATGTAGCAGTACATTTAATGCACAGATACGTGGTTTTAATCCGTGACGTCATGCCCTGATACAAGCCAGTACATGGAGCGTTGTTTTCTGAAGTGAAGCAAGAGCTTAAATACATATTTCACATGTTTAATAACTCTTGTTGCAATGGATTAATTTTTTTTTCTCAATATAATGAAAATGATGAGAACAAATACAAAAGCCAATCTCATTAGGATTTAGAGGGCTTTTATTTTTCTTTGAAATTTTTTTTCTCTCTCTCTCTTCTAGTGTATGGGCACACCACCACACGTAGAACAGCCAAAAAAAAGCAGCGCACTATAACGCACCCACGTTGGTTTTCAGTCAGGGGTTGGTCACGTTCACTTCCAAAACGACCGCCGAACTATTGATTCTACCTCAAGTCACCAGTGCAGCTCGTCCTCTGTAGCTCGTCCCCGCGAGCCTCTCAGCCACATAGATGTGCCGCGGTGGACGCCGGGAACGACGGCCGGCTGAGGAGAACCCCCTGCTCGAGTGCCTTGGGCACGTACAATTCTGACATCCCTTTGTTGACCGTCGTATTCCTGGTCTCTATGTGCCTTGCTCGGACAAGTACGACAGTCTTCTACGGCCGTCGTCCTTGTGTCCCCCTAGAGGCAAGAAGAGGAGATCCCCCACGTGTCTATTCCCATAGAGACCCGTGGCTAAACTTACTTCAGCTTCAAAAGCTTTCAGTGACCCAGGCTTTTTGTAAGGTGAGCGAGGAGTTGTCCCCCTTTTTAGGAACTCTTTTGTTCCAAGGAGAGCGGACATTGTCTTGCACGTAGATGAGGGAAAGAGAAGTAGGTTTCTTGTGTGGTGTAGCGGAGTTTGATCAGTGCGTAGGGATTTGCGCCGTGTGTTTTAAAAACGAGAGAGAGAGAGAGAGAGAGAGAGAGAGAGAGAGAGAGAGAGAGAGAGAGAGAGAGAGAGAGAGAGAGAGAGAGAGAGAGAGAGAGAGAGAGAGAGAGAGAGAGAGAGAGAGAGAGAGAGAGAGAGAGAGAGAGAGAGAGAGAGAGAGAGAGAGAGAGAGAGAGAGAGAGAGAGAGAGAAAGAGAGAGAGAGAGAGAGAAAGAGAGAGAGAGAGAAAGAGAGAGAGAGATAGAGATAGATAGAGAGAGAGAGAAAGAGAGAGAGAGAGAGAAAGAAAGAGAGAGAGAAAGAAAGAGAGAGAGAGATAGAGAGAGAGAGAAAGAAAGAGAGAGAGAAAGAAAGAGAGAGAGATAGAGAT
>JAWQFJ010032161.1:22500-27500 GCA_034096865.1 Theodoxus fluviatilis | reverse complement strand
AAGTATAAGATATTTCATAATGGGTAGCCGTGAAACTTCTTTGTGCTTGCGCACCTTTAAACTGACAGGCAAGACAGCTGTGTGACTCCCCTGCCACCGAAACGTCTCTGGACCTATCTCGCTGCTCAGTGACCGTTGTCCATTGAAGGCGGGGGATAGAGGGGGCCAGTTAACGGTCAGCTCGACAAGCCCTCAAGCCAAATAATACCCCTTCACTGCTAGGCTGTCCCGCTATCACCCTTCCTTCCGCGGGACATTGAAATGCCATCACACTTCCGGTAAGCCTCAATCTTAGCCCAGAACTTTTCTCTTTCCGCAGGAATGAATGACAGTCGCCCGCAGGCTTCCCACGATATCAAGATGGTCTTGTGTATCTGATTAGTTCGGGGTGAATGGCTGGGTGGATATGGCGTCCGTCTGCTCAGATACTCTGTTCCCCAAACCGGTGACGTGGGAATGTAGAGGCAGGTTGTTTGCAAACTTTGGGTTTCTTCGTCGTTGACGAAGGCGATTTCACTCTGGTGGAGTGTACATGGTTGAAACTGTGTCGACGGTATCGTTCTGGGAGTTGTTGTCGATGTTGAACAGTGTGGTTAGCGTAGTGTTATACAAGTAGCAATAGACTATGAACATCTCAGCAGTATTTGAAGACAACTTAAGATACGCCGGTACTCAGCACTGAGGAACATCTCGTCGATTCACGCGTTTCTACATCATGTCATTTTCTGGCGCGGTGACTTTTGATAAAATTCAGATAATGCTGTTGCGGCAACCCCACCATTACCATCCTCTTCGTTCTCAGAGGTCAGTCTTCACAAAATGACATCAGACGCTGTACCGGTTTAATAGATAGCATTTGCCACGACCTTGACTGATCGTCGAATCATCGCCGCTCCTTAACTATCTTGTCTCATCTGCATTCCTTAGACGAGCAGAATGAATGAGGTTTGCTGATGTGAGTCTTCTGTCGTATCCCACTTTCAGCAGAATATTTCCATCTCAAGTCGGACAATAGATAAGGGCAGACGTCTCTATATTTCGAAGGATACCATCTAGCTTCCTTTCCACTCATAACATTTTCCTTGCACGGCGAAACCAGTAAAGAAGGTTCACATGATCTTTATCTAGTTTCACGCAGATGACACCGAGAGGTCATTCTTGCTCTCTTTTAGTGAAGAGCCTCTCATTCAAGGGAGGTAATTGACTGTTCTCCTTTTCCGCCCTCCGGCGTGTGACACTCCACTGAAGAAGACGAGACTGGAACTGGAGATACATCGTAGCGTCGCACCTGAATAACACAAAAAGAGGCATCAGAATAACGTATCTCGATGTCACCGACCCCAAGGAGGGGCGACGTCACAGTGTTGAAACAGACGAAAGAGGAGAGATAGGGTACGTGATAGCATCGAGATACATAATCAGAGGTCATTCATGACGCTTCTAGATGGGAAAGCGCCGTATTGGTAGGAGGGCGTAGTTTCGTTGTCGCAGTCGTGTCAACGTCTTCAATGCGTGGATACCAGACAGCAGCATCACGTGACAGCAGGTTGGCTGTGATCTCTGTCTTGTCGACCTTGGAATCCTGTCGACTTGGAATGTTTGCTTGAAATCGGAGTTCCGAAGTGCCGGAGTTCCATCGCCGTGAAGGCAGGTTTCAGGTTAGCGGCCCTCTGTGTTCACAGTGTGGACTGGAGGTAAAGACAATTTGGAGAGGAAGGAAGCCAGGTTGTTTGAGGAATATGATGAGGTATGTGGCTCTGACAATCTGCTTTGTATTTTGGTGGAAATAATTACAAGGAGTTTGTGTCGCTATTAAAGGCTTTGGGTGAAAAAACTTAGCCTGTCACTGACCGTTCTTTCTCTGTCAAGACATACAATTGTGGTATTATGGGTGTGGGTATGCGTGAGTTTGGGTGTTATCGTGTCTTCTTTCCTGCTTGTTTTTTCGCTCTCTCTCTCTTTCTCTCTTTCTCTTTCTCTTTCTCTCTTTCTCTCTCTCTCTTTCTCTCTCTCTCTTTCTCTCTCTCTCTGTCTCTGTATCTCTCTCTGTCTCTGTATCTCTCTCTCTCTCTCTCTCTCTCTCCTCCCTTCCTCCCTCCCTCTCCCCCACCCTCTCCCCCACCCTCTTTCTCCATCCCACCCACCCTCTCTCTCCAACCCACCCACCCTCTCTCTCCAACCCACCCACCCTCTTACTCTCATTCTCTCTTCCCTACCTCCCCTTTCCCCAGCTCCCCCCCTTCTCTCTCTCTCTCTATCTCTCTCTCTCTCTCTCTCTCTCTCTTACCACATTTGAATATTTTGCCTCAGGGGCTGAATGTAAGAAAGGCAATACTGCCTAATTCACTACCCTTGTAAAATAAAGTTCGTTCGTTCTCTCTCTCTCTCTCTCTCTCTCTCTCTCTCTCTCTCTCTCTCACACACACACACACACACACACACACACACACACACACACACACACACACACACACACACACACACACACCTCACTCCCATCACTCTCATCACCCTCTTTTTCTCACACTCACATCACTCTCACATCCATCTCATATCACACATCACTTTCACATCATTATCTTCGTTCTCTCTTCCCCACCCATCTCTCTCTCTCTATCTCTCTCTCTCTCTCTCTCTCTCTCTCTCTCTCTCCCTGATAATGTTAATCCCTTCCCCACACTCCACAATGGTACAGTGTTTGCACAGCAGTTACGAGTTGCCAAAGAGCCAGGGACAGCCAGTTTCACACAAAGCCCTTTCTTGTCGAGAACAAGACGCCTCGGGGAAGACAAAACTGGGTCAAACAGACGCAGGCCATCCGTGATCCGAGTCAGCCACGACAGACGGACATACATCGGCAGCACGCTTTGCACGAGTTCATCTCTCACTCGGTTTCTCTCTCCCTCAGCAAACAGAAGAGTTCACTTCCGCCACCAGCGTGGACATGAAAATGCATGTATGACCTCCCTCGCATCGGTCGTGTAAACATGGCCGCTAAGATGGCTGCAAAATGGCTGTCACGGAGTGATGGAAGAGCCCGCCTGATTACACCACTTTATACTGCCATGTCTCCTCTTTATTGATTGGGTTCTGTTGGACTCGGCTGTTCTCTCCCTGTCGATGTGGACCTCGCGTGTCTAAGTGCACGTGAGAGAGAGAAAGAGAGAGAGATAGAGAGAGAGAATGAGAGAGACAATGAGAGAGACAATGAGAGAGAATGAGAGAGAGAGAGAAAATGAGAGAGAGAGATAGGCAGGCAGGTAGGTAGGTAGGCAGGCAGACAGAGAGACAGACAGAGAGAGAGATAGACAGACAGACAGACAGACTGCAAGAGAGAGAGAGAGAGAGAGAGAGAGAGTTTAGTTACGATAGTGAGACAGGCACCCTCTACAAATTGTGAACAATCATCAATAATGTTTTGCATATACCTACCAATAACGGGTGGGTCATCTATTTTCATCATTAATTGTCTAAACGAAATGCATCGTTGCTAGGTTGTAATGAATCCAATGGATAACAAAAGACACAATACGTAGTCTTTTTATAATTTTGCTTTTCCGCCTATTTTGGAAACTAAAATTAGATATCATGATGATCTTTTTCGCATCTCTGCCTTTGCTATAGACCGCTTTCTTCCTGAGCATTTTTTCTTCTCAAATTTTATATCACTCTGCATCGTGTGGTATTTTTCATGAGTACCACAACGGATGTTGTGTTTATCAAGGCAGGAACTCAAACCTCTCCCTCCATCCCCCTACCATCCCCACTCCCACCCCCACCCCCATCCCAGCCACGATGTAGACTTGTGCTATTGTTAGATATTAGACAGACTTCGTAAGTCTAGAACTAGCCATCGCGTGAGACAAAATCCTCACTTATTCCGCATGTCTGGACAATTTCACCTAGTTCAGACAAACACATCTTTGTATTCCGAACTGGCGGACAAGTGGAATTTTACGCTTACCCGACATAGATCGTTTGCTGAGCATCCATCAAATTAATTATAGGGAGAACGCAACAGCTGAAAAGATGGCGGTTGTTACAACAGCTCTGGCAAGGTCAAGAGTTCATGCTCTGGGTCAGGACGATGACCTCTCTGGACCAAGCTGGTCGACACCCACAGATGAATGTGTGTTTGGGGAATGGACTGAGTGATTATTGTGTGCTGTAAAGTACTTGAGGCATTTGACAATGTACGTGGATGAATGATATTTCATGCACGAATGGTGTTTACTCTGCGTTTTTCACATCAGGGTTTTAATCATTACCCCGAATATGTATGTGAAAATGCACGATGGTTCAGCACATGTAGACTTGTATGTATGCATCAATGTGCGTAGATAATTGCGAAAATGTGGGAACGGAAGCACAAGCCAGTGTATGGTTATCATATGTTTACAGTGGTATATTTTTCCGTCTTGAGTTGATGAAATCTTTTTTATTCTTGTTGGCACTGCTATTTCTCATTCCTCTACTATGAAATTGAGCGTCTGTCGTCTTTACCAATTTAATTAATGTAACAAACATTTGGGCAGTCTTCAGGTGTACACAATAAGATATACACAGGTAGAAAAGGATTATTCATGAATAACGTCCTTGCGTTTTTGCAACTGGACAAGACAGCTACAGACCTTCATAATTATGTAAACGGTACGCGTATCCAGAGAAGAAAGTACAAGTGTCATAATTTACGTATTTGCTTACCAAAGCAACTGATCAAAACGACAAACCCTCTCCGTTTGTAAACAATCCACGTAAACAGGAAGACAACGGTGATAGTCATAAGTAACGTCGTGATGCATCCCAACAACAACGCAAAGCCGTCCGGCGTTTCTTTCTCTACACAGGACACGTTCGCAACGGCGAGACTGCTGTGTGATACACATCGCTGCTAGTCCCAACAAATGTGTGAAACGTGCTCTCTCTCTCTCTCTCTCTCTATCTCTCTCTCTTTCTGTCTCTCTCTGTCTGTCTCTCTCTCTGTGTCTGTCTCTCTCTCT
>JAWQFJ010032161.1:17500-20000 GCA_034096865.1 Theodoxus fluviatilis | reverse complement strand
TATATATATATATATATATATATATATATATATATATATATCTCAACTTCTCACTCTCTCGATCCAATATTTTCTTCTGATACATCGTCTTTATCTACAGTAAAGGTAATTTGCGTGGATGCTCTGATGCAGTTCGTGGAAATTGGTTTCAATCCCTGGGATGTCATTCTTCGAGTTGCAACATTCTACAATTTACCAGTGGAGTAGACATTCTCTGAGGTTAAATTGAAACCTTAAAACCACATCCATTCTATTGTTTTTTATGCGCACATGTAACCAGAGTAGCGAAACCTGATTTTCCGCCACAAGGCAGGGTTCAAGGAAGGGTCATCTTGTTTCCATTTTGTTAATCGAGGAAACTTCGACAGCTTGAATCTTGCACGCAATGTTGTTTGTGACCAAAAGCTTGGAACAATCTGGGGAATCTGATACGCTGTCGCTAATCTCCAGAGGAACAGCAGTTTTCAAAACAGAGACGCCGACAAAACGGCTACTCGTCACGCAAACGTCACTTGTACTTCGAGAGTGCTGTCCCCTTGTCTCCACAAAGCAACGGGAAAGCGTCATCAAGCAGTGACGCCATAATGCTACGTCACAAAGCGTTAGAGTTTGGAGAAACGATGGAGGTTTTGTTTGTCATGCATTCAGCAGTTTGTAGCGTGGGCCGATCGATGCAATCTGCGAACGCTGGGCTCCGAATTGCGAAAAACGATCGCTTGCCTGTTGGGGTAACAATGAACAGATAGAGACAAACATTTAGCAGTGAAGTGTGAAGTTCGCAGAGTAAAGAAATACAAAATCTGGTGTAATTGATGTTTATTCGAGGGGATGGGGGTGGAGCATGCGACGGATGCAGAATAGGAATGGGGTGGAAGAAGGGATGAGAGTCAGCGTGGGGGTGTGGGTGTTGTGTGCGTGTTTTGTGGTTAGATGCCGGAGGGATGTTGGAGAAATTTTATTGCAAGTGTATTTCTCCCTCTCTCTCTCTCTGCCTCTCTCTCTGTCTCTGCCTCTCTCTCTCTCTCTCTCCCTCTCTCTCTCTCTCTCTCTCTCTCTCTCTCTCTCTCCCTCTGCCTCTCTCTCTGTCTCTGCCTCTCTCTCTCTCTCTCTTTCTCTCTCTCTCTCTCTCTCTCTCTCTCTCTCTCTCTCTCCCTCCCTTTCTCTCCCTCTCTCTCCCTCTCCCTCCCTCACTCCCTCTCTCTCTCTCTCTCTCTCTCTCTCTCTCTGTCTCCCTCTGTCTTACTGTCTCTACCTCTGTCTCTGTCTTTCTGTCTCTCTGTCTTTCTGTCTCTCTCTCTCTCTCTCTCTCTCTCTCCCTCTCGTTTTCTAACGCTAATATTTGTTATTCACAAAACACATCCTGTGTCACGAAACAACGCGTGTATGCTCATTACCATAGTTTTCCCATGTGTTTGCGCACATACCTCCAGATACCACGCGTACGACCAATGTCAATACTATCCCCTCTCTCACTTCAACATATTCACAGCAAACTTGCAACGGTGAGAAAAAAATCAAAAGTCACTTTACTCTAGAAATTAATCTCAAACAAACTTTTTCCTCATGAAAATTTTCCCACAACCGGAGTTTGCTCCATCCTCACAACGAATTATAAGACGGCAACCAATTAGTCTGTGACGGCCTGGCGCGAGGGTCAACGCCAACGAGTCCTCAAAACGCGATGTAGGATCATTCATCCCTGGGAAATATTTGGACGCCGTGACGGTGGAGGAATTGCCGCAGAGTCAACACGGGCTGTTGAAAGCCAAGGCCCCCGCGCATCGCTCGTGCAAAGCTTGATCTGCACGTTCCGTGTGCGGAGCTGAACGAGAACAAGCAGGGACGCTGCTCTGTGACGCCGGGGTCTGCAGTCAAGGGTAGCCAGCCCCCTTTGGGCCGGCTGAGGAAAGTCAAACAGAAGGGTCGTAATGACCAACAAGCCAGTCGCCCGCGTCCGCGGATGTCAGAAAGTCTTTCCTGAGGGAAGAAGTGCAGGGTGAAAAACACAGCTGAGGAGAGAGGACAAGGAGATCTTTGGATCGCTAAAAGTCGTTGGAGTCGTCTCTTGCAGTGGGAGGAGGGTGAGTGTTTATTGGATCGTTATTGTAAATGGAGAAGGTTTTTTTTAATATTTTGTTTTTGTTCTGTTGTCTGTTTCTTGAAAGATTCTGACGTGCCTCCCACGTATGGACCGCTGGATTTAGGTCGGTGGTCAAGGTTAATCAATCCTGTTCGATTGCATCGTCTCCAGCCTTTGTTGTTTTGTTTTTTTTTCGTCTGTACGTGTATTTCCTCTCTTTCTCTATCATATCGGGGATTTTTTCCCCCGTAGCTACATTGGTTTCTTTGTTTTTCTTCCTGGGTTTACTTTACTGAGCCAGCCTTCAGAAAAATGATCACTGAAGACTGTGATGCATGTTTTGTAAGTCAGTAACCAAGGTATAACGAATGCTGTTTTCATTTTTCTTTCTTTATTTTCGTTCACAGAAACAGTGTTTTT
>JAWQFJ010032161.1:10000-12500 GCA_034096865.1 Theodoxus fluviatilis | reverse complement strand
AAGGAAAAAAGGGAGGGGAGGGACAGGGAAGGGAGGGGGGGGGTGAAAAAACAAAAAAAGGGGGGGGAAAAAAAAAAACAAAAGGGTTGTGGCGGTGGGGAAACAAAGGGGCGGGAAAAAAAGCAGGGTGGGGGGGGGAAAAAGTGTGGGAGGAAAAAAGGGGGGTGTATGTGTAGTGCGTTAAGTGGTGGGGTTGAAATCGAAAAATGGAAAGCTTTTTGGGACTGGGAGTGGAGGTCGCGTAATGAATTAACGTGGGGGTGGTTTTTTTTAAATTTGGTGAAAGAAAAAAAAAGATGGGTGGTTTTTTTGGAATGGCCCCTAGGGGTTGTTTTTTGGAACACAAAATTGGAAAAAAAAAACAAACTGTGTTGGGTAAATGTGACATGGCAATTAAAGTGTCGACGGTGTTTTTACGGTGGGGGTTGGTTTGAATCTAAAACCAAACAAAACCCTGGAAACTACAAATGTTTGTTTTTAAATTTGTTTACACACTCCTTTCACAAGAACAATTTTTTTACTCCCCCATCTACAAACCAACCAAAACATTACACCTTTTAGTTTACCAAAATTTAACAACCCACGTTCCATAATATTGCCCCTTAATTTCAATTTTTTTTTTTCCATTCCCCCCTTTTTTAAAAAAAAAAAAACATTCTTTGTACACACACAAACCATGCAACACCAACACCCCACCAAACACACCCACCAACAACAACACCAAAAAACAAAAAAAAAAAAAAAAACAAAAAAAACCCACCGGGTGGGGGGGGGGGGGGTTTTGTTGGGGGCCGTGGGTGGGGGGGGGGGGGGGGTGGGGGGGTATGGTTTCGGCCCCCCGGGGTTGATGGAAACTTGGTTTGACGAGAGCAAATTCTCTTTTGTATGGCTCTTTGCTTCAGGTGACAAGTTTCTCTCGTGGTGTGAATATCTCCATCACACGTAGATAAAACCATACACGGAGATTCGCAAGGGTATGTTCAGTATGGAAGAAGTGCATGCCTACTATTCTTCGTACAATTATTAGCGCATGCGTGCAGCAAGCACATGCACGCGCACAAACAGAAACACATGCACACACACACACACGCGCGCGCGCGCGTATTTGCATATGTAAATACACAAAATTATTTGGTCATGGGTACACTTCTCTCACCCATCACCGTCAGCCTGACCACGCTCTCTCCTTTCTTTGATTTCAGGCCGAATCACCGGTGTCTATCCAGGAGGTGATTCCCGCAACGCCATCTGCTCCTCTGAACAGCTGGTGCCTGCTCAGGTGAGTTAAACTGTGCATTCAGGGTGGATGATGCTGTCAGGGAGTGGGCTCCGTCCGTCTTTGAACTCTACATGGAACAGTCGCTGAGCCACCCGGGGTATGACCGCGGGAGAGTAATGGCGGTGTCCACAGCTTGTTCTGTGATGTTGTGGTGGGGGGCGGTGTGGCAGTTCTCCTGTGACGCGTGGACAGGTAGCTTCATCCAAAATGCATGACACGCATAATGAGCAATGGTCAATGCATAGAAAATGTTTTCAATTAACACTCAATTATTCATGGGTGTCGCCATTCCTTAAACGATTGGTCGAGTGATTCTCTACAATGTATCCAGTGCATGAATCTGTTTAATATTCATAGCGGCAGAAACACATCTGTCATCCAGATAAAGACCGCTGGCTGTGGATTCAATCACTATGCTTTGAAGGAATCTAAATTATTCCAGTTTGTTTAGTTTCACTGGTAGGTGGTGTTTATTCAAGGTACAACATCTGTATTTATGTGTAGCTGGAGATAAGAAAGCAGCTATACGAAGGCAAGGAGTAGACGCGAACAGAGCTAAAACAATTTTAGTCGATGAGAGAGAGAGAGAGAGAGAGAGAGATAGAGAGAGAGAGAGAGAGAGAGAGAGAGAGAGAGAGAGAGAGAGAGAGAGTTTTCAAGTTTCCACTGTAACTTCAATTATATCTGTATACCCAAACAGTTTGGAGACACTCTACCCTTAGTTTAATGCATTTTAAAATCTTTCCTCTGTCTTCTCAAAATATCTCCCACACAATCCAATCCAATCTAAATTTTTCACTTCACTCTACCCAAATATCCAACAACCACTTCAGCTGTTCAGCTCCCCAACTCTCGCTGACAGAATCTAGTCCGACCATCATCCTTGACCAATGTCCAAGCATCTGCGAATCGCGGGAGCTTATGGCTGATGGATGGCCGCTGCATTGTAACCAAATGTATGTGCCCGATCCTTTGCTTGCTTCTGACCCCTTCATAAAGTAGCCCAGCAGGGACAGACGGAACCGAAGGCTTTTCACGCTTGGCACATCACGCCAAACTTACCAGTCGGCGCTGGGAACCTTCTCCTCTCGAACGCCACCCATGCGAAGCCGAGCAGACCGCCCCACGGCGGCGGCAGCCTTTGATCCTTTGGCTATTGCCCGGATGTGGGGGGTGCAGGGTTTTTCCTGATTGGTCAATCCTGGAGACCATCTGCTCTGA
>JAWQFJ010032158.1:7500-34665 GCA_034096865.1 Theodoxus fluviatilis | reverse complement strand
GTAGACGATTGTTTGAGGGTAATATTTAATAGGGGTTTGTGTATGATTGTAGGATAGGTAGATTTATTGAGGATGATGGTATGATAGGGAAGGATAGGGAGGATGGAAGGATGGAAAGTGGTGGGTGATTGATGTTATTATGGATACACATTTTAGTAAAGCGCTTCACTTTTTAAAGGGAGGTAAATCTCCTGCGCCGCATGTTGTGTTGCTAGACGCTAAAGAAACTGTTTTCTTTGCCACAGACATCGTTTATGCACGTTTTTAATGTATTCTGCATGAATAAAGTCTACTACTGTGTCACCCTTAGTGCATTTACTCGCGCATACAGAGCGCTTAGGGCAAATAAAGCCTTTTCTAGTCCCAAAATGATGTTTCTGATGGTTATTTTGCTCATCGACGGCCAGTGCGGGATCGAAGACGCTATTTTCAAAATCGTTTTAATCACCTCGGATGCGCACTTTTCTGTGCTGCACAGCGCTGAGTGAAGCACGCCCCAAAATTGCTGTTCACCCAGAACGCTGTGTCTTCGCTCTCGACACTGGATGTTGCAGGACTCGATCCCTCCCTAGAATGGAGGACTTGCACTGTGTTCTCCTCGCGCTCTCCACTGTCTCTCTCACTCCCGCCCTGTCTATATATATACTTTTTGATGCTTCTAGAACTTTCAAGAATAACGAGAACGCACTTGTCGAAAGAGCTCGAGCGACGTCGCATGACATTTCGGAAGATGGATTCACCCTGACGACGTCTCGTAACTAGAGATCGGACTGTTGAGAGGACAGACGTATAACTTCGAAGATGCTACGATGCCCTGGTACATTTCAGCACCTTCACAATATAAAACCCCTTCTTCCAGTGCCTCCGTCGCCCTTTGAAACACCGCCATTCATGTTCCTTGTAGTGTCATGCCTTTCCAGACCAGTTCATGTTTCTACTCTGGTGTTGAATTTGAGGGGGAAGTCAATGGTTGCTTGTGGGTTTCTGAAGAAACATTTCTTCTTCGAGAATGTTTTGAGTACTGGAATGAACAGAGCCACAGTCACGTGTTTCTTTTGGATCGTGCGTGCAAAAAAGCAACAAATCAAAATGAACGTGTTTTTGTTCCCGATAAAAGAAAACAAGTATTTTGTATTCTTATGCAGTTTTTCTACCTCAATTTGCGTCGTTCTATATATAGTCTTTGCCTACTGAACAAGCATGCTTCGTCTGATGTCGTCTATCTTAACATTCGTGCCCCCTGTGGGTTGGGGGTAAGAATAGACTCTCTGTGGGTTGGGGGTAAGAATGGACCCTCTATGGGTTGGGGGTAAGAATAGAACCTCTGTGGGTTGGGGGTAAGAATAGTCCCTCTGTGGGTTGGGGGTAAGAATGGACCCCCTGTGGGTTGGGGGTAAGAAATGACCCCCTGTGGGTTGGGGGTAAGAATAGACCCCCTGTGGGTTGGGGGTAAGAAAAGACCCACTGCGTCTCCACGAAGCGGTTCGTACCAGGCGAAGAACTGGGGAAATGGAGACTGAACTCGCTCTATGCAGCTCTAGGCTGGCTTTGCTTTTGCCGGTGGTCAGCGACCTTACATAGCCTACACAGGCTGATGCGTGGTAAAACCATTCATTCATTCGCTTATTCATTCATTCCTTCATTCATTCATTCATGCATTCATGCATTCATTCATTCATTCATTCATTCATTCATTCATTCATTCATTCATTCATTCATTCATTCATTCATTCATTCATTCATTCATTCATTCATTCATTCATTCTCTCTATTCCTTCAGGGCATGCCTGGAACAGCCATGGCTCCACGCTGCAGCGGCTTGCTCATGGCCACCTTCCTCGCAGTCCTTTTGAGTCACGTGGGAAGGGCGTGGAGCGCCACCTGCAGGGAGATAACTCCCATTCCACTCATAAGAGACGTGGTTCCCAACTCGCAGTTACCTCCCCAGAGTACTGCCAGAGTTCCCACGCATGTGCAGTGCGCGCAGCTCTGCCTCTTCCTGCCAACGTGTGCGTCCTTCACCTTCTTCACGGCCAATGACACGTGTCACATGTATTACGATGACGTCACGCAGAACGCTGTGGAGGGCTCCTCGAACGTCAGCACGCTCTCCAGCAGTCGTGACGTCATTCCTCAGGTGGGCGGTTGTGTACTGTCCTGCATGGTGTCACCTTTCCATGTCGTAGCCATCATCAGTCCATCCATTCATTCGTTCGTTCATTCGGTCCTTCGTTCGTTCATTCATTCATCTTATTTTCATTCGTCATTCCTTTATCTATTCGTTCATTTTACATCCATTTATTTATTAATTCGTTTATTCGTCCATTTATGTTTACATTCATTCATTGATTGCTAATTTTACGTTTGTTCATTCTTCAATTTTTATGCATTCATTATTCATCTATTCATTCTTCATTCATTCTTGCATTCATTTATTAATTTTACATTATTTTTCATCTATCTACTCATTCTTTTTTGGGTGCTTATTTATTCATTTCACCATCCATCCATTAATGTCTACATATCTATTCATCCATCGAGTTTTACTTTCATTCCTCCACTCGTTCATTCATTTTCACATTCTCTCGTTCATCCATCCATTCTTCCCTTACTCGCTCATTCATTCATTGAGTCATTTATTTTCATGCAGCCATTATTAAACCCATCCACGTTCGATCAGTTGTTTTTTATTTTGTGCTCTCATTCATTCGTTTACTCATTCGTTTATTTTACTTGTTTCTTCATTTCTCTCTTTTTATCTGTTCGTCTAAGCATTGAGAAACATCTTCTCGGGAAGAAGCTAATCATTCACTGGTCGAAATGACACACTTCATACCACGATGTGTTTGAAGCATTTCCTTTCAGATTCAGTGCGCTAGATGGAGTAAACTCGGGTGGGGAAATGAGTGTTATGCATTTTGGTTGTGGCAATTTACAGACATCTCTATCATTCCTGGTGTCACGTGGCCAGCTGCAGACATCTCCAACATTTCTGTTGTCACGTGGCCAGCTACAGACTTCTCCAACATTTCTGTTGTCACGTGGCCAGCTACAGACATCTGTAACATTCCTGTTGTCACGTGGCCAGCTACAGACATCTCTATCATTCCTGTTGTCATGTGGCCAGCTACAGACGTCTCTATCATTCCTGTGGTCATGTAGCCAGCTACAGACACCTCGATCATTCCTGTTGTCACGTGGCCAGCTACAGACATGTCTATCATTCCTGTTGTCACGTGGCCGGCTACAGACGTCTCTATCATTCCTGTGGTCATGTGGCCAGCTACAGACATCTCTATCATTCCTGGTGTCACGTGGCCAGCTACAGACATCTCTATCATTCCTGGTGTCACGTGGCCAGCTACAGACATCTCTATCATTCCTGGTGTCACGTGGCCAGCTACAGACATCTCTATCATTCCTGGTGTCACGTGGCCAGCTACAGACACCTCTATAATTCATGTTGTCACGTGGCCAGCTACAGACATCTCTACATTCCTGTTGTCAGGTGGCCAGCTACAGACGTCTCTACTATTCCTGTTGTCATATGGCCAGCTACAGACGTCCTCTATCATCCTGTTGTCTCGTGGCCAGCTACAGACATTCTATCATTCCTGTTGTCATATAGCCAGTACAGACACCTCTATCATTCCTGCTGTCATGTGGCCAAGCTACAGACACCTTGATCATTCCTGTTGTCACGTGCCCAGCTACAGACATCTCATATCATTCCTGTTGTCACGTAGCCAGCTACAGGCACCTCTATAATTCATGTTTGTCACGTGGCCAGCTACAGACATCTCTATCATATCCTGTTGTCATGTGGCCAGCTACAGACGTCTCTACTATTCCTGTTGTCATGTGGCCAGCTACAGACGTCTCTATCATTCCTGTTTTCATGTGGCAGCTACAGACATCTCTATCATTACTGTTGTCATATTGGCCAGCTACAGACACTCTATCATTCCTGTTTTCAAGTGGCCAGCTACAGACATCTCTATCATTCCTGTTGTCATGTGGCCAGCTACAGACGTCTCTACTATTCCTGTTGTCATGTGGCCAGCTACAGACATCTCTATCATTCCTGTTGTCATGTGGCCAGCTACAGACATCTCTATCATTCCTGTTGTCATGTGGCCAGCTACAGACATCTCTATCATTCCTGTTTTCATGTGGCCAGCTACAGACACTCTCTATTGTGGCCAGCTACAGACGTCTCTACTATTCCTGTTGTCATATGGCCAGCTACAGACATGTATAACATTCCTGTTGTCATATGGCCAGCTACAGACATGTCTATCATTCCTGTTGTCATATGTCAGCTACAGACACCTCTATAATTCCTGTTGTCATGTGGCCAGCTACAGACGTCTCTACTATTCCTGTTGTCATGTGGCCAGCTACAGACGTCTCTATCATTCCTGTTGTCATGTGGCCAGCTACAGACATTTCTATCATTCCTGTTGTCATGTGGCCAGCTACAGACGTCTCTATCATTCCTGTTTTAATGTGGCCAGCTACAGACGTCTGTATTATTCCTGTTGTCATGTGGCCAGCTACAGACTTTATCATTCCTGCTTTCATGTGGCCAGCTGCAGACATCTCCAACATTTCTGTTGTCACGTGGCCAGCTACAGACTTCTCCAACATTTCTGTTGTCACGTGGCCAGCTACAGACATCTGTAACATTCCTGTTGTCACGTGGCCAGCTACAGACATCTCTATCATTCCTGTTGTCATGTGGCCAGATGCAGACATCGCTATCATTCCTGCTGTCATGTGGCAAATTACCGACACCACTACTATTCCCTTTTTCATGTGGCAATTTACGGACACCACTACTACTCCTGTTTTCATGTGGCAATTTACAGACACCACTACTACTCCTGTTTTCATGTGGCAATTTACAGACACCATTACTACTCCTGTTTTCATGTGGCAATTTACAGACACCACTACTACTCCTGTTTTCATGTAGCAATTTACAGACATCTCTATCATTCCTGTTTTCATGTGGCAATTTACAGACACCTCTACTATTCCTGTTTTCATGTGGCAATTTACAGACACCTCTACTATTCCCGTTTTCATGTGGCAATTTACGGACACCACTAATACTCCTGTTTTCATGTGGCAATTTACAGACACCACAAACTATTCCTGTTTTCATGTGGCAATTTACAGGCACCTCTACTACATGAAAACAGGAGTAGTAGTGGGTGTCTGTAAATTGCCACATGAAAACAGGAGTAGTAGTGGTGTCTGTAACTCGCGACATGAAAACAGGAGTAGTAGTGGTGCCTGTAAATCGCCACATACACATGAAAACAGGAGTTTGTTTGGATTGTTTGGGCCTACTTGACATATATATGGCCAGCTACAGACGTCTCTACTATTCCTGTTGTCATGTGGCCAGCTACAGACACCTCTACTATTCCTGTTTTCACGTGGCAATTTACAGACACCTCTACTATTCCTGTTTTCACGTGGCAATTTACAGACACCTCTACTATTCCTGTTTTCATCTGGCAATTTACAGACACCTCTACTACTCCTGTTTTCATGTGGCAATTTACAGACACCTCTATTACTCCTGTTTTCATGTGGCGATTTACAGACACCTCTATCATTCCTGTTTTCATGTGGCAATTTACAGACACCTCTATTATTCCTGTTTTCATGTGGCAATTTACGGACACCACTACTACTCCTGTTTTCATGTGGCAATTTACAGACACCATTACTACTCCTGTTTTCATGTGGCAATTTACAGACACCATTACTACTCCTGTTTTCATGTGGCAATTTACAGACACCATTACTACTCCTGTTTTCATGTGGCAATTTACAGACACCTCTACTACATGAAAACAGGAGTAGTAGTGGTGTCTGTAAATTGCCACATGAAAACAGGAGTAGTAGTGGTGTCTGTAAATCGCGACATGAAAACAGGAGTAGTAGTGGTGCCTGTAAATCGCCACATACACATGAAAACAGGAGTTTGTTTGGATTGTTTGGGCCTACTTGACAAGATCACAAAGGGTTAAGTGCTTTATCAGTAAAATAATACACGCATTAATGCATTCTTTTTTATATTTGATGTCGATTTCTGTTTATATATAAAAAATCTAATAACAACAGCAACAACAGCAACATTAACAACAACAAAAACACACATACACACAAGAAGTGCCGATGATGCTTTGCTGGGTTTTTTTTGGGTGGGTGGGTGGATGGGTGGGGGTGGAAGTGGGGTGGGGGTGGGGGTGAGGGTAGAAGTGGGGTGGGGGTGTTTGATGATGTCTCGCAGTTGACAGGCGTACAGTGTTCTCAGCTCTGAATGGAATTCTCCACTGTATCACATTTGCCACTTGCTCCGGCTTTGCACTTTGACCCTACACTTTAAACATGAGATACAAGCGTCGGTTCAGTTAATCTGTGAACACTCCACAGTGCGTTAACTCCCTTTATGCCGTTGTGAGTTTTACATGTTTCTGGAATATACAGATACATCATAATAAAGGTTTTACAATACAGCAAGTGCACGTTTAGCTGAGGAGCAGACAGCAATGGCAAGACAACGGTCTCCTGCCGACAAGTCCAGACTGTCTTTTCCGAGAGTGCTCACACCCCGAAATCCGTATGCGGGTCACTTCCGGTTAATTTTCATTGGCTGATGAAGTCATCGTGCAAGCGTTTGAATACGGCAGTTGGCCTTACGAGTCGTTTTGCCAGCACACTGGGGTGAGTCGACGTTTGTGACCCTCCACCTCAAAATGAGACCAACGTGACGTCACCTAGCATCATTTCTAGACCTCGGCCAAAGGGTGTCTGAGGGGTTAGGAATGTAAATATTGGGATTCTGATAGATTCTTGCGCCTACCTCTATTTGTGTATTAGCACAAAGTTGTGTTTTCTCTGAGGTTTTCCATCGGCAGTCGTCCAGTTGTTCAGCCTAACCGATACACCACATTCAAAATGGCCGTCATGATGACGTCACTGCTTTGCCTTGAACACATTGACTTTAACACTTACAAAAACAGTTTCTCAAAACGTCATACCAGTGGATAACAGTCTTCAGTGGCTCATAACTTTTGTCACAATGTCTCCTGCTTTCAAGGTCATTATATCATTTAGAAGTAGCTAGAAACTCCCTACGGAGCGAAGCAGAAGACGGTCTTCAGAGGAAGAGCCCCCGTCGCCGAGTGTTTCGGCCCTATAATCTTCCTGACACTCTCGGGGGGTGGGCCACACCTGGACTGACCTCCAGGTGTCCGTCTTTCTGCCACTGTATTTGGCAGGGACAGGGAGAAGCAATCGGAAAAAAGCATTTTTGCTCAAGGATGCAACTCTGGAATCCAAGCCATTCACTCAACGACCAACTGCATGGCTCAGAATTTTTTTTAAGGTGGCATTCGTCTCATTCGTCTCAAGAACCCATTTTCTCAAAAGTCATACTAGTGATTATCAATCTTCAGTAGATCATAACTTTTGTCACAATTTTGTCTTGTTTTCAAGCTTTCTACATCACTGGGGAGAAGCAGCCATCCATTTTACGACCAATGCCATGGGTCAGAATTTCCTAAATGTGGCATTTGTCTCGTGGCGGAAGGTCGTATTTGTCCTGCTTTTCCAGACTCTTGCAGGAAGCTGTGTGGGTCGGTCCTGCCCTCATGGTCACGTGTGCATGCAGCGGGGCAATCACGGCGCCTTCTGTCGTCCTGCATTCCACAGCTTGGGTAAGTCACGTGCTTACCCCTTCATGATCCCACACACCACAGCCCCTGCAGATTCGGAGTTAGGACAATAGGAACGGCATATCATTCGCTATTCGCAAAAAACAACAACGCACCACACGAACGATGAGAGATCTTGGAGTTGTGTCTCGCTCGTAGCCCAACCGTCACCAGAGACATGGGCACACGATAGAACTACAAAGCCTGAACAGGCTGGCAGACCGTGAATATTCATGCAACTGTCCAACCATCTATCCATCCACCACTCCTGATACATGGGGGGCATACGATAGAACTACAAAGCCTGAAAAGGCTGGCAGACCGTGAATATTCATGCAACTGTCCAACCATCTATCCATCCACCACTCCTGATACATGGGGGGCATACGATAGAACTACAAAGCCTGAAAAGGCTGACAGACCGTGAATATTCATGCATCTGTCCAACCATCTATCCATCCACCACTTCTGACACATGGGGGGCATATGATAGAACTACAAAGCCTGAAAAGGCTGACAGACCGTGAATATTCATGCAACTGTCCAACCATCTATCCATCCACCACTCCTGATACATGGGGGGCATATGATAGAACTGCAAAGCCTGAAAAGGCTGACAGACCATGAATATTCATGCAACTGTCCAACCATCTATCCATCCACCACTCCTGATACATGGGGGGCATATGATAGAACTGCAAAGCCTGAAAAGGCTGACAGACCGTGAATATTCATGCAACTGCCCAACCATCTATCCATCAACCACTTCTAATACATGGCCACGCGTGCGCCACTGGGTCCCAATGCTCGTGCCACTCGAAACGCGTTTGCAAATTTTATTATGCTATTTGGGGGTTTTGCTACGTGCTTGACGGTGAGACTGGAGTTCTGTCTGGTTGACAGTGAGACTGGTGTTCTGTCTGTTTGACAGTGAGACTGGAGTTATGTCTGCTTGACAGTGAGACTGGTGTTCTGTCGGTTGACAGTGAGACTGGAGTTCTGTGTTGTTGACAGTGAGACTGGAGTTCTGTGTGCTTGACAGTGAGACTGGTGTTCTGTCTGTTTGACAGTGAGACTGGAGTTCTGTCTGCTTGACAGTGAGACTGGTGTTCTGTCTGTTTGACAGTGAGACTGGTGTTCTGTCTGTTTGACAGTGAGACTGGTGTTCTGTCTGCTTGACAGTGATACTGGTGTTCTGTCTGCTTGACAGTGAGACTGGTGTTCTGTGTTGTTGACAGTGAGATTGGCGTTCTATGTTGTTGACAGTGAGACTGGAGTTCTATCTTGTTGACAGTGAGACTGGAGTTCTATCTGGTTGACAGTGAGACTGGAGTTCTATCTTGTTGACAGTGAGACTGGAGTTCTGTCTGCTTGACAGTGAGACTGGTGTTCTGTCTGCTTGACAGTGAGACTGGTGTTCTGTCTGCTTGACAGTGAGACTGGTGTTCTGTCTGCTTGACAGTGAGACTGGAGTTCTGTGTTGTTGACAGTGAGACTGGAGTTCTATCTTGTTGACAGTGAGACTGGAGTTCTGTGTTGTTGACAGTGAGACTGGAGTTCTGTGTTGTTGACAGTGAGACTGGTGTTCTGTGTTGTTGACAGTGAGACTGGAGTTCTGTGTTGTTGACAGTGAGACTGGAGTTCTATGTTGTTGACAGTGAGACTGGAGTTCTATGTTGTTGACAGTGAGACTGGAGTTCTATCTTGTTGACAGTGAGACTGGAGTTCTATCTTGTTGACAGTGAGACTGGAGTTCTATGTTGTTGACAGTGAGACTGGAGTTCTATCTTGTTGACAGTGAGACTGGAGTTCTATGTTGTTGACAGTGAGACTGGCGTTCTATCTTGTTGACAGTGAGACTGGAGTTCTATCTTGTTGACAGTGAGACTGGAGTTCTATCTTGTTGACAGTGAGACTGGAGATCTGTCTTGTTGACAGTGAGACTGGAGTTCTATGTTGTTGACAGTGAGACTGGCGTTCTATCTTGTTGACAGTGAGACTGGAGTTCTATCTTGTTGACAGTGAGACTGGAGTTCTATCTTGGTGACAGTGAGACTGGAGTTCTATCTTGGTGACAGTGAGACTGGAGTTCTATCTTGGTGACAGTGAGACTGGAGTTCTATCTTGGTGACAGTGAGACTGGATATCTATCTTGTTGACGGTGAGACTGGATATCTGTCGAGTTGACAGTGAGACTGGATATCTATCTTGGTGACAGTGAGACTGGAGTTCTATCTTGTGGACAGTGAGACTGGCGTTCTATGTTGTTGACAGTGAGACTGGCGTTCTATGTTGTTGACAGTGAGACTGGAGTTCTATCTTGTTGACAGTGAGACTGGAGATATATCGTATTGACGGTGAGACTGGATATCTATCGAGTTGACAGTGAGACTGGATATCTGTCGTGTTGGCATTTAGACTGGAGTTCTATCTTGTGGCAGCGAGACTGGAGTTATATCTTGTTGACAGTGAGACTGGCGTTCTATGTTGTTGACAGTGAGACTGGCGTTCTATGTTGTTGACAGTGAGGCTGGTAGATGGAAACTCTTCATGGGAGGGAAGAGTGGAAGTCTTTCACGAAGGCAAGTGGGGGACCATTTGCGACGATTTCTTCGACATGTACGCTGTGGAAGTTCTGTGCCGAATGCTGGGTCTGCCGTACAGCAAAAGGTACGCCACATCTGTGCCCATTTCCTGTCGTATTTCGCTGTCGTATTTCCTCTGGTTTTTTTACAGTCTCCTTTCATTCCTGTTACGAGTCACACTATTTCACGTATTTCCAATGCTGGGTCGTTTAAGTCTAGAGGTAAGAAATACTAACTACGCTCGCAACTCTTCCGCACATTCATCCAAACAGAGATGGCACAAGTCTGAAATGAGAGGTGGGAACACAAAATCACGATTCAAAACACTATACTTCTCCCACAACCAAAATCCAAAAATGAGCGATGGACGCTATAATCACGTTACTAATAACAATTATGCAATCATAGTAATCTATTTAAAAAACATTTCCCAAAACAATCAGATAAATGGTCTGCCAATCCAGTATTGATACTTAGCTGGTAGTGATGAAAATTCAGCCAATCCCAGGCCACGTTGGCGGAGCTCGCCGGCCACACGTGGTGAGGGGTGAGGAGTGGGAGTGGGAGAGGGGTAGGGGATATCCCGTGCTATTCGAAAAGCATTAACGCACATACACACTTTGACGAAACTTAGATAGCGGGGTTGTGCCTCCAGGCTCTACCCCAGTGAACTGGTCAGGCGACGGGCAGACTCTCTAGCCTGTGGGGACAGGCGACAATTCTCTCCTGCACGTGGGTGACTTGAGACGACTTTGAAAGCTGGCAGTGGTGACTTGAGACGACTTTGAAAGCTGGCAGTGGTGACTTGAGACGACTTTGAAAGCTGGCAGTGGTGACTTGAGACGAAGCGTGGATTATGCCACCTGGACGCGCTGCAGCAGGTCTCTCTCTCTCTCGGCGCAGACACGCTCAGGACGAGCGCAGGCTCGAAGCAGACGGCACGTGTGCGGAGCCGACGATACGCCTCTGATACGGCGACTCTTGTAGTGAGGCGCTTTCTTGACTGGAAGAGGACTCTGTAGTTGCCTTCTAGCTGTGGAGACGGGTTTCCTCGCTTCTGGATGGAGGGAGGGCGCTGTTTCTGTTTCCTCCAGTGACGAGGGTTGGACAGAATACCAGCCTGTCCTGCACCCTTAGTAAGTGTTACGAGTTAGGTTCAGAAATATTTATTTGATTCTTCTGGATCATTTATATCTAGGGTATTTTCTCGAACCTAATCGCACATTTCCATTCTCTCACTCAAACAGTGAATGGGACAAGTCTGAAATGAGAATATGGGACCACAAAATCACAAATCAAAATGTTTTTATTCCCTTTCAATCAAATAATTGATGATGAGCGACGGACGCTACAATAAATTACTAATAGTAATTATGCAACAAATAATCCTATTGCCAATCTCAAACAATAACTAATGATCTGCCAAACCAGTGTGTATACTTAACTGTTTAGACGAAATTCCAGGCACAGTGCACGTAAGCTGGGCTCGTGTCACTCGAGCACACTAGCACGTGAGCACGCGAGCACGCGTGGGGGGGTTGAGGCGTGAGGGAAAGGGGGGTTGGGATATCCGGTGCAGGGAAAAACACGCACCCACTCTTATTCAAGCTTCGACGAAATACTTCTGGAGGTGAGGTGAAATATCGCCCCAGCAGTCTGGTCCGGCGACGAGTAGTTTCTCTTGACAAGAGGGTCCGGGGGGGACTCGGGTAGACTTCGAGTCCTTCAGTAGAAACGACGACAGGCGAACTGGACGAGTTGGACGGGGAGCAGAGGGCAGGCAGGCCGCGGCAGATGATGGGAGATTTCCTCGCTTTCACCGTCTCGGTGTACACGCTAATGACAAGCGTGGACGAGGACTGGGGTTAGAGCAGGGCCGCGTTGCGGCGCTACCTAGCCCAGCAAGATTTCTAGCCTCGGTCCAAGGCAAGAACTAGGCCATAAGCAACGACCCAGGGCCGCGTTGCGGCGCTACCTAGCCCAGCAAGATTTCTAGCCTCGGTCCAAGGCAAGAACTAGGCCATAAGCAACGACCCAGGGGCGGGTTTCAAAATGCGAAGATCTCGGTAGATCTACGCAGATCTCGCCGAATGGGCTGTTTCATTCTTTGCTTGCTAGCGAGCCAATCGTAGAAGAGCGTAGATTGAGCGAGGCAGCTTGAGAGGTGCCTAGCTTTTAAGATTCAAGATGGCGGACAGCATGAGTACAGTGCTCGCAGCCATCTTGGAGACAAAAGTTCGGCGTGGATGCGTCGACCTGCATTCGATGTGTAAAATGTAAAAGCTTTCACGACCTATTGATGCATTCAACATACACCTTTGATAAATTAATGCTGTGCATGGCTTATATTTTCTTTGGATGGGTTGCTAGTATCTCGAAATAGAGCGTTTTCTGAGTGAACCGGCAACACGTCGGCCATTGAAATGTGGCTAGTTCACCTCTTGTCGTGACGTCTACGCATGCGCATTAGTTCGTCACGTTGGGTAACCCAACGTGACGAACTAATGCGCATGCGTAGACGTCACGACAAGAGGTGAACTAGCCACATTTCAATGGCCGACGTGTTGCCGGTTCACTCAGAAAACGCTCTATTTCGAGATACTAGCAACCCATCCAAAGAAAATATAAGCCATGCACAGCATTAATTTATCAAAGGTGTATGTTGAATGCATTAATAGATCGTGAAACCTCCTACATTTTACACATCGAATGCAGGTCAACGCATCCACGCCGAACATTTGTCTCCAAGATGGCGGCGCGCACTGTACTCATGCTGTCCGCCATCTTGAATCTTAAAAGCTAGGCACCTCTCAAGCTGCCTCGCTCAATCTACGCTCGTCTACGATTGGCTCGCTAGCAAGCAAAGAATGAAACTGCCCATTCGGCGAGATCTACGTAGATCTACCGAGATCTTCGCATTTTCAAACCCGCTCCTTGGTCGTTGCTTATGGCCTAGTTCTTGCCTTGGACCGAGGCTAGAAATCTTGCTGGGCTAGGTAGCGCGGCAACGCGGCCCCGGGTCGTTGCTTATGGCCTAGTTCTTGCCTTGGACCGAGGCTAGAAATCTTGCTGGGCTAGGTAGCGCCGCAACGCGGCCCTGCTCTAAGCCCAGTCCTCGTCCACGCTTGTCATTAGCGTGTCTACACCGAGACGGTGAAAGCGAGGAAAACTCCCATCATCTGCCGCGGCCTGCCTGTCGTCTGCTCCCCGTCCAACTCGTCCAGTTCGCCTGTCGTCGTTTCTACTGAAGGACTCGAAGTCTACCCGAGTTCCCCCCGGACCCTCTCGTCAAGAGAAACTACTCGTCGCCGGACCAGACTGCTGGGGCGATATTTCACCTCACCTCCAGAAGTATTTCGTCGAAGCTTCAATAAGAGTGGGTGCATGTTTTTCCCTGCATCGGATATCCCAACCCCCCTTTCCCTCTCGCCTCAACCCCCCCACGCGTGCTCGCGCGCTCACGTGCTAGTGTGCTCGAGTGACACGAGCCCAGCTTACGTGCACTGTGCCTGGAATTTCGTCTAAACAGTTAAGTATACACACTGGTTTGGCAGATCATTAGTTATTGTTTGGGATTGGGAATAGAATTATTTGTTGCATAATTACTATTAGTAATTTATTGTAGCGTTGATCGCTCATCATCAATTATTTGATTGAAAGGGAATTAAAGCATTTTGATTTGTGATTTTGTGGTCCCATATTCTCATTTCAGACTTGTCCCATTCACTGTTTGAGTGAGAGAATGGAAGTGTGCGATTAGGTTCAAGAAAATACCCTAGACATAAATGAGCCAGAAGAATTAAATATATATTTCTGAACCTAACTCGTAACAGCAGGTCATGCCAGAATTCTGTCCAGCCCTCGTCACTGGAGGAAACAGAAACAGCGCCCTCCCTCCGTCCTGGAGCGATGAAAGCCGTCTCCACAGCTAGAAGGCAACTACAGAGTCCTCTTCCAGTCAAGAAAGCGCCTCACTACAAGAGTCGCCGTATGAGAGGCGTATCGTCGAGCTCCGCACACGTGTCGTCTGCTTCGAGCCCATGCTCGTGCTGAGCGTGCCTGCGCCGAGAGAGAGAGAGACGCTGTGTGCTGCCGTGCTCGCACCTGCAGCGCCATTCTGAACACAGATTCACTATAGTCTCAGCCACGCTGAATGCTGCAGCGCGTCCACGTGGCATAATCCACGCTTCGTCTCAAGTCACCACTGCCAGCTTTCAAAGTCGTCTCAAGTCACCACTGCCAGCTTTCAAAGTCGTCTCAAGTCACCACTGCCAGCTTTCAAAGTCGTCTCAAGTCACCCACGTGCAGGAGAGAATTGTCGCCTGTCCCCACAGGATAGAGAGTCTGCCCGTCGCCTGACCAGTTCACTGGGGTAGAGCCTGGAGGCACAACCCCGCTATCTAAGTTTCGTCAAAGTGTGTATGTGCGTTAATGCTTTTCGAATAGCACGGGATATCCCCTACCCCTCTCCCACTCCCACTCCTCACCCCTCACCACGTGTGGCCGGCGAGCTCCGCCAACGTGGCCTGGGATTGGCTGAATTTTCATCACTACCAGCTAAGTATCAATACTGGATTGGCAGACCATTTATCTGATTGTTTTGGGAAATGTTTTTTAAATAGATTACTATGATTGCATAATTGTTATTAGTAACGTGATTATAGCGTCCATCGCTCATTTTTGGATTTTGGTTGTGGGAGAAGTATAGTGTTTTGAATCGTGATTAAGTGTTCCCACCTCTCATTTCAGACTTGTGCCATCTCTGTTTGGATGAATGTGCGGAAGAGTTGCGAGCGTAGTTAGTATTTCTTACCTCTAGACTTAAACGACCCAGCATTGGAAATACGTGAAATAGTGTGACTCGTAACAGGACTGAAAGGAGACGACTGTAAATAAAAGCAGAGGAAATACGACAGCGAAAGCAGACGAAGGAATTGGGCACAGAGATGGCGTACCTTTTGCTGTACGGCAGACCGAGCATTCGGCACAGAACTTCCACACTGTACGGGTCGAAGAAATCGTCGCAAATGGTCCCCCACTCGCCTTCATGAAAGACTTCCACTCTTCCCTCCCATGAAGAGTTTCCGTCTACCAGTCTCACTGTCAACAACATAGAACGCCAGTCTCACTGTCAACAAGATAGAACTCCAGTCTCACTGTCAACAAGATATAACTCCAGTCTCGCTGCCACAAGATAGAACTCCAGTCTAAATGCCAACACGACAGATATCCAGTCTCACTGTCAACTCGAGAGATATCCAGTCTCACCGTCAATACGATATATCTCCAGTCTCACTGTCAACAAGATAGAACTCCAGTCTCACTGTCAACAAGATAGAACGCCAGTCTCACTGTCAACAAGATAGAACGCCAGTCTCACTGTCACCAAGATAGAACTCCAGTCTCACTGTCACCAAGATAGAACTCCAGTCTCACTGTCAACTCGACAGATATCCAGTCTCACCGTCAATACGATAGATCTCCAGTCTCACTGTCACCAAGATAGAACTCCAGTCTCACTGTCAACAAGATAGAACTCCAGTCTCACTGTCACCAAGATAGAACTCCAGTCTCACTGTCACCAAGATAGAACTCCAGTCTCACTGTCAACAAGATAGAACTCCAGTCTCACTGTCAACAAGATAGAACGCCAGTCTCACTGTCAACAACATAGAACTCCAGTCTCACTGTCAACAAGACAGATATCCAGTCTCACTGTCAACCAAGATAGAACTCCAGTCTCACTGTCAACAAGATAGAACTCCAGTCTCACTGTCAACAAGATAGAACGCCAGTCTCACTGTCAACAACATAGAACTCCAGTCTCACTGTCAACAAGATAGAACTCCAGTCTCACTGTCAACAACATAGAACTCCAGTCTCACTGTCAACAAGATAGAACTCCAGTCTCACTGTCAACAAGATAGAACTCCAGTCTCACTGTCAACAACATAGAACTCCAGTCTCACTGTCAACAACACAGAACTCCAGTCTCACTGTCAACAACACAGAACACCAGTCTCACTGTCAAGCAGACAGAACACCAGTCTCACTGTCAACAACACAGAACTCCAGTCTCACTGTCAACAACACAGAACTCCAGTCTCACTGTCAACAAGATAGAACTCCAGTCTCACTGTCAACAACACAGAACACCAGTCTCACTGTCAAGCAGACAGAACACCAGTCTCACTGTCAAGCAGACAGAACACCAGTCTCACTGTCAAGCAGACAGAACACCAGTCTCACTGTCAAGCAGACAGAACTCCAGTCTCACTGTCAACAAGACAGAACACCAGTCTCACTGTCAAGCAGACAGAACACCAGTCTCACTGTCAACAAGATAGAACTTCAGTCTCACTGTCAACAACATAGAACGCCAATCTCACTGTCAACAACACAGAACACCAGTCTCACTGTCAAGCAGACAGAACACCAGTATCACTGTCAAGCAGACAGAACACCAGTCTCACTGTCAAACAGACAGAACACCAGTCTCACTGTCAAACAGACAGAACACCAGTCTCACTGTCAAGCAGACAGAACACCAGTCTCACTGTCAAACAGACAGAACACCAGTCTCACTGTCAAGCACACAGAACTCCAGTCTCACTGTCAACAACACAGAACTCCAGTCTCACTGTCAACCGACAGAACACCAGTCTCACTGTCAAGCAGACATAACTCCAGTCTCACTGTCAACCAGACAGAACACCAGTCTCACTGCCAAGCAGACAGAACACCAGTCTCACCGTCAAGCACGTAGCAAAACCCCCAAATAGCATAATAAAATTTGCAAACGCGTTTGGAGTGGCACGAGCATTGGGACCCAGTGGCGCACGCGTGGCCATGTATTAGAAGTGGTGGATGGATAGATGGTTGGACAGTTGCATGAATATTCACGGTCTGTCAGCCTTTTCAGGCTTTGTAGTTCTATCGTATGCCCCCCATGTATCAGGAGTGGTGGATGGATAGATGGTTGGACAGTTGCATGCATATTCACGGTCTGCCAGCCTGTTCAGGCTTTGTAGTTCTATCGTATGCCCCCCATGTATCAGGAGTGGTGGATGGATAGATGGTTGGACAGTTGCATGAATATTCACGGTCTGTCAGCCTTTTCAGGCTTTGTAGTTCTATCGTATGCCCCCCATGTATCAGGAGTGGTGGATGGATAGATGGTTGGACAGTTGCATGAATATTCACGGTCTGTCAGCCTTTTCAGGCTTTGTAGTTCTATCGTATGCCCCCCATGTATCAGGAGTGGTGGATGGATAGATGGTTGGACAGTTGCATGCATATTCACGGTCTGCCAGCCTTTTCAGGCTTTGTAGTTCTATCGTATGCCCCCCATGTATCAGGAGTGGTGGATGGATAGATGGTTGGACAGTTGCATGAATATTCACGGTCTCTCAGCCATTTCAGGCTTTGTAGTTCTATCGTATGCCCATATCTCTGGTGACGGTTGGGCTACGAACGAGTCACAACTTCAAGATCTCTCATCGTTCGTGTGGTGTGTTATTGTTTTTTGCGAATAGCGAATGATATGCCGTTCCTATTGTCCTAACTCCGAATCTGCAGGGGCTGTGGTGTGTGGGATCATGAAGGGGTAAGCACGTGACTTACCCAAGCTGTGGAATGCAGGACGACAGAAGGCGCCGTGATTGCCCCGCTGCATGCACACGTGACCATGAGGGCAGGACCGACCCACACAGCTTCCTGCAAGAGTCTGGAAAAGCAGGACAAATACGACCTTCCGCCACGAGACAAATGCCACATTTAGGAAATTCTGACCCATGGCATTGGTCGTAAAATGGATGGCTGCTTCTCCCCAGTGATGTAGAAAGCTTGAAAACAAGACAAAATTGTGACAAAAGTTATGATCTACTGAAGATTGATAATCACTAGTATGACTTTTGAGAAAATGGGTTCTTGAGACGAATGAGACGAATGCCACCTTAAAAAAAATTCTGAGCCATGCAGTTGGTCGTTGAGTGAATGGCTTGGATTCCAGAGTTGCATCCTTGAGCAAAAATGCTTTTTTCCGATTGCTTCTCCCTGTCCCTGCCAAATACAGTGGCAGAAAGACGGACACCTGGAGGTCAGTCCAGGTGTGGCCCACCCCCCGAGAGTGTCAGGAAGATTATAGGGCCGAAACACTCGGCGACGGGGGCTCTTCCTCTGAAGACCGTCTTCTGCTTCGCTCCGTAGGGAGTTTCTAGCTACTTCTAAATGATATAATGACCTTGAAAGCAGGAGACATTGTGACAAAAGTTATGAGCCACTGAAGACTGTTATCCACTGGTATGACGTTTTGAGAAACTGTTTTTGTAAGTGTTAAAGTCAATGTGTTCAAGGCAAAGCAGTGACGTCATCATGACGGCCATTTTGAATGTGGTGTATCGGTTAGGCTGAACAACTGGACGACTGCCGATGGACACCTCAGAGAAAAGACAACTTTGTGCTATACAAAAATAGAGGTAGGCGCAAGAATCTATCAGAATCCCAATATTTACATTCCTAACCCCTCAGACACCCTTTGGCCGAGGTCTAGAAATGATGCTAGGTGACGTCACGTTGGTCTCATTTTGAGGTGGAGGGTCACAAACGTCGACTCACCCCAGTGTGCTGGCAAACGACTCGTAAGGCCAACTGCCGTATTCAAACGCTTGCACGATGACTTCATCAGCCAATGAAATCAACCGGAAGTGACCCCGCATACGGATTTCGGGGTCTGAGCACTTTGGGAAAAGACAGTCTGGACTTGTCGGCAGGAGACCGTTGTCTTGCCATTGCTGTCTGCTCCTCAGCTAAACGTGCACTTGCTGTATTGTAAAACCTTTATTATGATGTATCTGTATATTCCAGAAACATGTAAAACTCACAACGGCATAAAGGGAGTTAACGCACTGTGGAGTGTTCACAGATTAACTGAACCGACGCTTGTATCTCATGTTTAAAGTGTAGGGTCAAAGTGCAAAGCCGGAGCAAGTGGCAAATGTGATACAGTGGAGAATTCCATTCAGAGCTGAGAACACTGTACGCCTGTCAACTGCGAGACATCATCAAACACCCCCACCTCCACCCCCACTTCCACCCTCACCCTCACCCCCACCCCACTTCTACCCTCACCCCATCCACCCACCCACCCAAAAAAAACCAGCAAAGCATCATCGGCACTTCTTGTGTGTATGTGTGTGTGTGTGTTGTTGTTGTTGTTGTTGTTGCTGTTGTTGCTGTTGTTGTTTGATTCTTTATATAAACAGAAATGGAAATCAAATATTAAAAAAGAATGCATTATTGCGTGTCTTCTTTTACTGATAAAGAACTAACGCTTTGTGATCTTGTCAAGTAGGCCCAAACAACCAAACCAAACTCCTGTTTACATGTGTTATGTGGCGATTTACAGGCACCACTACTAGCTCCTGTTTTTATGTCGCGATTATACAGAGAGCACCAACTACTCCTGTTTCAGTGGCAATTTACAGACACCACTACTACTCCTGTTTTCAATGTAGTAGACGGTGTCGTAAATTGCCACATGAAAACAGGAGTAGTAATGGTGTCTGTAAATTGCCACATGAAAACAGGAGTAGTAATGGTGTCTGTAAATTGCCACATGAAAACAGGAGTAGTAATGGTGTCTGTAAATTGCCACATGAAAACAGGAGTAGTAGTGGTGTCTGTAAATTGCCAGATAAAACAGGAATATTAGAGGTGTCTGTAAATTGCTACATGAAAACAGGAATAGATAGAGGTGTCTGTAAATCGCCACATGAAAACAGGAGTAGTAGAGGTGTCTGTAAATTGCCACATGAAAACAGGAGTAGTAGAGGTGTCTGTAAATTGCCACATGAAAACAGGAATAGTAGAGGTGTCTGTAAATTGCCACGTGAAAACAGGAATAGTAGAGGTGTCTGTAAATCGCCACATGAAAACAGGAATAGTAGAGGTGTCTGTAGCTGGCCACATGACAACAGGAATAGTAGAGACGTCTGTAGCTGGCCATATATATGTCAAGTAGGCCCAAACAATCCAAACAAACTCCTGTTTTCATGTGTATGTGGCGATTTACAGGCACCACTACTACTCCTGTTTTCATGTCGCGATTTACAGACACCACTACTCCTGTTTTCATGTGGCAATTTACAGACACCCACTACTACTCCTGTTTTCATGTAGTAGAGGTGCCTGTAAATTGCCACATGAAAACAGGAGTAGAAGAGGTGTTTGTAAATTACCACATGAAAACAGGAGTAGAAGAGGTGTCTGTAAATTGCCACATGAAAACAGGAGTAGTAGAGGTGTCTGTAAATTGCCACATGAAAACAGGAGTAGTAGAGGTGTCTGTAAATTGCCACATGAAAACAGGAGTAGTAGAGGTGTCTGTAAATTGCCACATGAAAACAGGAATAGTAGTGGTGTCTGTAAATTGCCACATGAAAAAGGGAATAGTAGTGGTGTCCGTAAATTGCCACATGAAAAAGGGAATAGTAGTGGTGTCTGTAAATTGCCACATGAAAAAGGGAATAGTAGTGGTGTCCGTAAATTGCCACATGAAAAAGGAATAGTAGTGGTGTCTGTAAATTGCCACATGAAAAAGGGAATAGTAGTGGTGTCTGCATCTGGCCACATGACAACAGGAATAGTAGAGGCGTCTGTAGCTGGCCACATTGAAACAGGAATGTTAGAGATGTCTGTAGCTGGCCACGTGACAACAGGAATATAGAGGTGTCTGTAGCTGGCCACGTGACAACAGGAATTATAGAGGTGTCTGTAGCTGGCCACATGAAAGCAGGAATGATAAAGTCTGTAGCTGGCCACATGACAACAGGAATAATACAGACGTCTGTAGCTGGCCACATTAAAACAGGAATGATAGAGACGTCTGTAGCTGGCCACATGAAAACAGAATGTTAGACATGTCTGTAGCTGGCCATATGACAACAGGAATGTTAGAGGTGTCTGTAGCTGGCCACATGACAACAGGAATAGTAGAGACGTCTGTAGCTGGCCACATGAAAACAGGAATATAGAGGTGTCTGTAGCTGACATATGACAACAGGAATGATAGACATGTCTGTAGCTGGCCATATGACAACAGGAATGTTATACATGTCTGTAGCATGGCCATAATGACAACAGGAATGTTAGAGATGTCTGTAGCTGGCCACATGACAACAGGAATAGTAAGAGACGTCTGTTAGCTGGCCACGTGACAACAGGAATGATAGAGTGTCTGTAGCTGGCCACGTGACAACAGAGGAATAGTAGAGACGTCTGTAGCTGGCCACATGGCACAGGAATGTTAGAGAGTGTCTGTAGCTGGCCATATGACAACAGGATATGATAGAGATGTCTGTAGCTGGCCACGTGACAACAGGAATGATAGAGATGTCTGTAGCTGGCCACATGACAACAGGAATGATAGAGGACGTCTGTAGCTGGCCACATGACAACAGGAATAGTAGAGGACGTCTGTAGCTGGTCCACATGACAACAGGAATGTAGAGATGTCTGTAAGCTGGCCACTTAGAAAACAGGAATGATAGAGTGAGGTCTGTAGCTGGCCATATGACAACAGTAATGATAGAGATGTCTGTAAATGCCACATGAAAACCGGAATGATAGAGATGTCTGTAAATTGCTACATGAAAACAGGAATGATAGAGATGTTTGTAAATTGCTACATGAAAACAGGAATGATAGAGATGTCTGTAGCTGGCCACATGACAACATGAATATAGAGGGCCTGTAGCTGGCTACGTGACAACAGGAATGATAGAGATGTCTGTAGCTGGGCACGTGACAACAGGAATGATCAAGGTGTCTGTAGCTGGCCACATGACAGCAGGAATTGATAGAGGTGTCTGTACTGGCTATATGACAACAGGAATGATAGAAATGTCTGTAGCTGGCCACGAGACAACAGGAATGATAGAGACGTCTGTAGCTGGCCATATGACAACAGGAATAGTAGAGACGTCTGTAGCTGGCCACATGACAACAGGAATGTTAGAGATGTCTGTAGCTGGCCACGTGACAACATGAATTATAGAGGTGTCTGTAGCTGGCCACGTGACACCAGGAATGATAGAGATGTCTGTAGCTGGCCACGTGACAACAGGAATGATCGAGGTGTCTGTAGCTGGCCACATGACCACAGGAATGATAGAGATGTCTGTAGCTGGCCACGTGACACCAGGAATGATAGAGATGTCTGTGCTGGCCACATGGACCACAGGAATGATAGAGGACGTCTGTAGCCGGCCACGGGACAACAGGAATGATAGACATGTCCGTAAATTGCCACATGAAAAAGGGAATAGTAGTGGTGTCGGTAATTTGCCACATGACAGCAGGAATGATAGCGATGTCTGCATCTGGCCACATGACAACAGGAATGATAGAGATGTCTGTAGCTGGCCACGTGACAACAGGAATGTTACAGATGTCTGTAGCTGGCCACGTGACAACAGAAATGTTGGAGAAGTCTGTAGCTGGCCACGTGACAACAGAAATGTTGGAGATGTCTGCAGCTGGCCACGTGACACCAGGAATGATAGAGATGTCTGTAAATTGCCACAACCAAAATGCATAACACTCATTTCCCCACCCGAGTTTACTCCATCTAGCGCACTGAATCTGAAAGGAAATGCTTCAAACACATCGTGGTATGAAGTGTGTCATTTCGACCAGTGAATGATTAGCTTCTTCCCGAGAAGATGTTTCTCAATGCTTAGACAAACAGATAAAAACAAGAAATGAAGAAACAAGTAAAATAAATGAATGAGTAAACGAATGAATGAGTGCACAAAATAAAAAACAACTGATCGAACGTGGATGGGTTAAATAATGGAAGCATGAAAATAAATGACTCAATGAATTAATGAGCGAGTAAGGGAAGAATGGATGGATGAAAGAGAGAGTGTGAAAATGAATGAACGAGTGGAGGAATGAAAGTAAAACTCGATGGATGAATAGATATGTAGACATTAATGGATGGATGGTGAAATGAATAAATAAGCACCCAAAAAAGAATGAGTGGATAGATAAAAAAATGTAAAATGAATGAATGAATGCAAGAATGAATGAGGAATGAATAGATGAATGATGAATGCATATAACAAATGAAGAATGAACAAATGTAAAATGAGCAATCAATGAATGAATGTAAACATAAATGGACGAATAAACGAATTAATAAATAAATGGATGTAAAATGAACGAATAGAGAAAGGAATGACGAATGAAAATAAGATGAATGAATGAACGAACGAAGGACCGAATGAACGAACGAATGAATGGATGGACTGATGATGGCTACGACATGAAAGGTGACACCATGCAGGACAGTACACAACCGCCCACCTGAGGAATGACGTCACGACTGCTGGAGAGCGTGCTGACGTTCGAGGAGCCCGCCACAGCGTTCTGCGTGACGTCATCGTAATACATGTGACACGTGTCATTGGCCGTGAAGAAGGTGAAGGACGCACACGTTGGCAGGAAGAGGCAGAGCTGCGCGCACTGCACATGCGTGGGAACTCTGGCAGTACTCTGGGGAGGTAACTGCGAGTTGGGAACCACGTCTCTTATGAGTGGAATGGGAGTTATCTCCCTGCAGGTGGCGCTCCACGCCCTTCCCACGTGACTCAAAAGGACTGCGAGGAAGGTGGCCATGAGCAAGCCGCTGCAGCGTGGAGCCATGGCTGTTCCAGGCATGCCCTGAAGGAATAGAGAGAATGAATGAATGAATGAATGAATGAATGAATGAATGAATGAATGAATGAATGACAATGAATGAATGAATGAATGAATGAATGAATGAATGAATGAATGAATGCATGAATGCATGAATGAATGAATGAAGGAATGAATGAATAAGCGAATGAATGAATGGTTTTACCACGCATCAGCCTGTGTAGGCTATGTAAGGTCGCTGACCACCGGCAAAAGCAAAGCCAGCCTAGAGCTGCATAGAGCGAGTTCAGTCTCCATTTCCCCAGTTCTTCGCCTGGTACGAACCGCTTCGTGGAGACGCAGTGGGTCTTTTCTTACCCCCAACCCACAGGGGGTCTATTCTTACCCCCAACCCACAGGGGGTCATTTCTTACCCCCAACCCACAGGGGGCCTATTCTTACCCCAACCCATAGAGGGCACTATTCTTACCCCAACCCATAGAGGGCATATTCTTACCCCAACCCATAGAGGGCCTATTCTTACCCCAACCCATAGAGGGCCTATTCTTACCCCCAACCCACAGGGGGCACGAATGTTAAGATAGACGACATCAGACGAAGCATGCTTGTACAGTAGGCAAAGACTATATATAGAACGACGCAAATTGAGGTAGAAAAACTGCATAAGAATACAAAATACTTTTTTTTCTTTTATCGGGAACAAAACACGTTCATTTTGACTTGTTGCTTTACTGTACGCACGATCCAAAAGAAACACGTGACTGCGGCTCTGTTCATTCCAGTACTCAAAACATTCTCGAAGAAGAAATGTTTCTTTAGAAACCCAAAAGCAACCATTGACTTCTCCCTCAAATTCAGCACACCAGAGTAGAAACATGAACTGGTCTGGAAAGGCATGACACTACAAGGAACATGAATGGCGGTGTTTCAAAGGGCGACGGAGGCACTGGAAGAAGGAGTTTTATATTGTGAAGGTGCTGAAATGTACCAGGGCATCGTAGCATCTTCGAAGTTATACGCCTGCCCTCTCCACAGTCCGATCTCTAGTTACGAGACGTCGACAGGGTGAAGCCATCTTCCGAAATGTCATGCGACGTCGCTCGAGCTCTTTCGACGAGTGCATTCTCGTTATTCTTGAAAGTTCTAGAAGGATCAATAAATATATAGACAGGGCGGGAGTGAGAGAGACAGTGGAGAGCGCGAGGAGAACACAGTGGAAGTCCTCCATTCTAGGGAGGGATCGAGTCCTCCAACATCCAGTGTCGAGAGTGAAGACAGCGTTCTGGGTGAGCGCGCGACAGAAGTCTTGTTCAAGAGACGCAGCGCTGCACAGCGCTCCACAGCGCTCCACGCGCTTCACTCCTGAACAGCAATTTTGGGCGTGCTTCACTCAGCGCTGTGCAGCACAGAAAAGTGCGCATCCGAGGTGATTCAAACGATTTTGAAAATAGCGTCTTCGATCCCGCACTGGCCGTCGATGCGCAAAATAACCCTCAGAAACATCATTTTGGGACTAGAAAGGGCTTTATTTGCCCTAAGCGCTCTGCATGCGCGAGTAATGGCATTAAGGATGACACAGTAGTAGACTTTATTCATGCAGAATACATTAAAAACGTGCATAAACGATGTCTGTGGCAAAGAAAACAGTTTCTTTAGCGTCTAGCAACACAACATGCGGCGCAGGAGATTTACCTCCCTTTAAAAAGTGAAGCGCTTTACTAAAATGTGTATGCGTTCACGAGAACTAAAGAGCGCTCATTTGTCAACATGAAGCGCTCATGCAGCGCTTCGTACTCCTGAACAAGCCTAAAGAGCGGAGTGATAGTGTGATAGGCTAGACCGTGGTTTATCCTGAAACGTACAGCGTGACCTATTTGCATATGAATGACATGACGTTTTCACCCGCCAAATCTTGTGATTGGACAATGCTCCGCACAGATGACGTTTCCCCGCCTACTCTTGCTATACTAACTGTGATTAGCCGGCTGTAACTGTGAGCATTTCGTGCAATATCGGACCCAAAGATTGTTGTATTTGTTGCGTGCGAATGATGAGACAATTTTTAGATGAAAGTATCAATTGATTGGGTAATAAAGTGACAGAAAACGACGAAAACCCATATTTCGGGTGAAGACGTCGTGTCATTCATATGCAAGTAGGTCACGCTCTGCGTTTCAGAGTAAACCACCGCCTAGCCTATGACACTAGCCTATGACACTAGCCTATGACACTAGCCAATGACACTAGCCTATGACACTAGCCTATGACACTAGCCAATGACACTAGCCTATGACACTAGCCAATGACACTAGCCTATGACACTAGCCTATGACACTAGCCAATGACACTAGCCTATGACACTAGCCTATGACACTAGCCTATGACACTAGCCTATGACACTAGCCTATGACACTAGCCTATGACACTAGCCTATGACACTAGCCTATGACACTAGCCTATGACGCTAGCGACAGACGGCACGCTGCGAGCTCGGGTAAGAGCGATTCTGTCCTCACGGGATCGAGACCCGAGAGTGGGGTGCGTCTAAGGTCATGCTGATGACTGATTTTTTTTGCTGTTATTCGACCAGTACGTGAATATCATGAAGCTTTTCGAAAACGACCACCGGATTTCATAGGACTTCGACTTCCCGGCGCGAGCTAGGAAAACCCCCATATTGAGAGGACTTGACGAAGCAGACACGTCGCAGCAGTTACATGTACTTACCACTGCACTACAGGGAGGGGTCGCTCTCGTCGGCGTTTTCCAGCTCAAGTGCCACGCAGGGAAGACCCCTCTGTTGCAGCACTGGTGCCACGCAGGGAAGACCCCTCTGTTGCAGCACTGGTGCCGCCTTGGCCGAGACAGTTGTGCTCGCACACAGGACCGTCATTAAATCCCCTGCGAAGCCGGTCGCTGATTGGTTGTCTCAAATAGCTGCGCGCCACTCAGCTACATGATACCAAAGTCGCCTTTGATGATGATATCACGTAGCTCAATTGTACGCACTCTTTTTTCCAGCGCTGTTCTTGCAGACTACCTGATGAGAAATTCGGCGTCGCGGAAATTTTGGACGCATCTATTCTTCACGCTCACAAGTTGCAAAAGAATCAGGTTTTTTTCCCCCTGAAGAATATGCCTCA
>JAWQFJ010032157.1:67500-80000 GCA_034096865.1 Theodoxus fluviatilis | reverse complement strand
TTGTAACTATGTATATGACTAAACAGGTCATTGGTTGTGAAAGGGTGTTCTTTATCATGTTCTGAATGGGTTGTTTATCTTTGTTTGCAGTATTCTGCAGTATTGTGTTCTGATGTAGTGCCCACGTTCAAGTGATAATACATAATTCACTTCTGTCTTTCAATACCTTGGTCTTACTCCTCTCGTATTACGTGTGACAACTGACATATTGCTGCAGTTATTTCACTGCGAACGGCGTTTCCCCAGGGCAAAACGACCTCGTTCTGGGCTTGGCTGTCGGACTGAGTCTTGCAGCCCTCGTCATAATCGCCGTCGTCATCGTCGTCGTCGTCGTCTGTAAGAAGGAGGCACCCAAAGTCAACCCAGTGGAGACACGTGAGTTTCATCTCACCCCACCGCCACTATCCCACGCGATCTCTAACCCACCCCACTCTAATCCACCCCCACTCCACCCGACCCCACTCCACACCACTCCCACTCTACCCAAACCTCACTTTACCCCACCCCACTCTGCCCCACTTCCACTCTACCCCATCCCCATCCACCCCACGTTCACTCCACGCCACAACCAATATGCCCAACGTCTACTATACCCACCCCCAATCTACCCCACTCCCACTCTACCCCACTCCCACTCTACCCCACTCCCACTCTACCCCACTCCCGCTCTAACCCATCCTCACTCCACCCCACTCCCACTCTACCCCACTCCCACTCTACCCCACTCCCACTGTACCCCACTCCCACTGTACCCCACTCCCACTCTTACCAACTCCCACTGTACCCCACTCCCACTCACCACTCCCACTCTGCCACTCCACTCTACCCCACTCCACTCTGCCCCACCCACTCTACCCACTCCCACTCTACCCCACTCCCACTCTGCCCACTCCCACTCTACCTCCACTCCACAACTCCCACTCTACCCACTCCCACTCTACCCCACTCCCACTCTACTACACTCCCACTCTACACACTATCATTCTACCCACTCCCACTCTACCCCACTCCACTCTACCACACTCCCACTCTACCCAAAGCCCACTCTACCTCACTCCCACTCTACCACCACTCCCACTCTGCTTCACTCCCACTCTACCCTCTCCCACTCTACCCCACTCCCACTCTGCCACACTCCCACTCTACACCACTCCCACTCTACCCACTCCCACTCTACCCACTCCCACTCTACCCCACTCCCACTCTACCACACTCCCACTCTACCCCACTCCCACTCTACCCCACTCCCACTCTGCCACACTCCCACTCTACCACACTCCCACTCTACACCACTCCCACACTGCCACACTCCCACTCTACCACACTACCACTCTACCACACTCCCACTCTGCCCACTCCCACTCTACCCCACTCCCACTCTACCCCACTCCCACTCTACCCCACTCCCACTCTACCCCACTCCCACTCTACCCACTCCCACTCTACACACTCCCACTCTACCGCACTCCTACTCTAACCACTATTACTCTACCACACTCCCACTCTACCCCACTCCCACTCTACCACACTCCCACTATGCCACACTACCACTCTACCACACGAACACTCTACACACTCCCACACTGCCCCACACCCACTCTGCCCCACTCCCACTACACCCCACTCCCACTCTGCCCGACTCCCACTCTACCCCATACCCACTCTACCACACTCCCACTCTACACACTCCCACTCTACCCCACTCCCACTCTGCCCCACTCCCACTCTACCACACTCCCACTCTACCCCACTCCCACTCTACCACACTCCCACTCTCTGCCACACTCCACTCTACCACACGAACACTCTACACACTCCCACACTGCCCCACTCCCCACTCCCACTCCACCCCACTCCCACTCTGCCCCACTCCCACTCTACCCCACTCCCACTCTACCACACTCCCACTCTACCCCACTCCCACTCTACCCCACTCCCACTCTACCCAACTCCCACTCTACCCACTGTCCCACTCTACCCCACTCCCACTCTACCCCACTCCACTCTGCCCCACTCCCACTCTACCCCACTCCCACTCTACCCCACTCCACTCTACCCACTCCCACTCTACCCCACTCCCACTCTGCCCCACTCCCACTCACCCACTCCACTCTATCCCACTCCCACTCTACCCCACTCCAACTGTACCCCCACTACCCCACTCCCACTCTACCCCACTCCCACTGTACCCCACTCCCACTGTACCCCACTCCCACTGTACCCCACTCCCACTGTACCCCACTCCCACTCTACCCCACTCCCACTGTACCCCACTCCCACTGTACCCCACTCCCACTGTACCCCACTCCCACTGTACCCCACTCCCACTCTTCCCCACTCCCACTGTACCCCACTCCCACTGTACCCCACTCCCACTGTACCCCACTCCCACTGTACCCCACTCCCACTCTACCCCACTCCCACTCTACCTCACTCCCACTGTACCCCACTCCCACTCTACCCCACTCCCAATGTACCCCACTCCCACTCCACACCACTCCCACTCTTTCCCACTCTCACTCTAGTCCACCCCACTCCCACTCCACCCTACTCCCACTCTAATCCACTCCCACTCTACCCCACTCCCACTCTACCCCACTCCCACTCTACCCCACTCCCACTGTACCCCACTCCCACTGTACCCCACTCCCACTGTACCCCACTCCCACTCTACCCCACTCCCACTCCACCCCACTCCCACTCTACCCCACTCCCACTGTACCCCACTCCCACTGTACCCCACTCCCACTCTGCCCCACTCCCACTCTACCCCACTCCCACTCTACCCCACTCCCACTCTACCCCACTCCCACTGTACCCCACTCCCACTATACCCCACTCCCTATCTTCCCCACTCCCACTGTACCCCACTCCCACTCTTCCCCACTCCCACTGTACCCCACTCCCACTGTACCCCACTCCCACTGTACCCCACTCCCACTGTACCCCACTCCCACTGTACCCCACTCCCACTGTACCCCACTCCCACTGTACCCCACTCCCACTGTACCCCACTCCCACTGTACCCCACTCCCACTGTACCCCACTCCCACTGTACCCCACTCCCAATCTACCCCACTCCCACTGTACCCCACTCCCACTCTACCCCACTCCCACTCTACCCCACTCCCACTCTACCCCACTCCCACTCTACCCCACTCCCACTCTACCCCACTCCCACTCTACCCCACTCCCACTCTACCCCACTCCCACTCTACCCCACTCCCACTCTACCCCACTCCCAGTACACAGTACACAGTACACAGTACACAGTAATTTATTGCGCCAAGTGACATCATTTAAAAAACGAGCACGAGGAAAACTAAGTGATGAAGGCTAAAAGAAACAAAACAAAAAGCCAAACACACGCATCGCTTACACACCCTAACACGCCGTTAATGCAAAAAACATGGACATTTCCCGATGTACCTCACTCACGACACACACGCAGCTGCACACAGACAAGAGATAAGACTACACCTGAAACCAAAAGGGTTAACTGGTAAATGGGGCAATATACAATGAACAGTTAAAGTTACTATTTAAGAACTGTTGACAAAAGAGGAACAAACTAAGATGATACACCCACCCACCCACCCCCCTTTTAAGTGGCAATAAATAATACATATGAACAGAGACAAGACCACTAAGACGTACCCCCCCACCCCCCACCCCCATCCCACCCCCCGTCACCCCACAAAAGAATACAGTAGAACAATACAAAAAACAATGAAAGCTACAAGAAGACCAACCCTTCCCCACCCCCACCCCCTCCCCCACCCCTCCCCCCACCTCCAACCACACTCAGTAGCAGTCCATATAGCCCAGAGGAAGCACAAAAGAGAAAGTGGCACTGTCATAGATGTGGAGAAGTGTGTGCGCACCGCCGACAGGATCAGCGGCGGCAAAGCTGCCTGGGGAGGTTCTGGACAGCGTTGAGCTCCGTCACCGCCGTGGGGAAGAACGAGTTCTGAAAACGGCATGTGCGCGTTTTGAGGGACCTGAAACGACGGCCAGAGGGAAGGAGCTGGAAGAGGGAACAAGCAGGGTGGGAGGGGTCCGCCACAATCTTACGGGACTTGCGCCACTCTACCCCACTCCCACTCTACCCCACTCCCACTCTACCCCACTCTCACTCTACCACACTCCCACTCTACCCCACTCCCACTCTACCCCACTCCCACTCTACCCCACTCCCACTGTACCCCACTCCCAATCTACCCCACTCCCACTCTACCCCACTCCCACTCTACCCCACTCCCACTCTACCCCACTCCCACTGTACCCCACTCCCACTCTACCCCACTCCCACTCTACCCACTCCACTCTAACCCACTCCCACTCTACACACTCCCAATCTGCCCACTCCCACTCTACCCCACTCCCACTCTACCCACTCCCACTCTACCCCACTCCCACTCTACCCACTCCCACTCTACCCCACTCCCACTCTACCCCACTCCCACTCTACCCCACTCCCACTCTACCACACTCCCACTCTACCCCACTCCCACTCTACCACACTCCCACTCTACCACACTCCCACTCTACCCACTCCACTCTACCCACTCCCACTCTACCCACTCCCACTCTGCCCACTCCCACTCTACCCCACTCCCACTCTACCCACTCCCACTCTACCCCACTCCCACTCTACCACACTCCCACTCTACACACTCCCACTCTACCCCACTCCCACTCTACCCCACTCCCACTCTACCCACTCCCACTCTACCCCACTCCCACTCTACCCACTCCCACTCTACCCCACTCCCACTCTACACCACTCCCACTACCCACTCCCACTCTGCCACACTCCCACTCTGCCCCACTCCCACTCTACCCCACTCCCACTCTGCCCCACTCCCACTCTACCCCACTCCCACTCTACCCCACTCCCACTCTACCCCACTCCCACTCTACCCCACTCCCACTCTACCCCACTCCCACTCTACCCCACTCCCACTCTACCCCACTCCCACTCTACCACACTCCCACTCTACCCACTCCACTCTACCCACTCCCACTCTACACTCCACACTCCCACTCCCACTCTGCCCACTCCACTCACCCACTCCCACTCTACCCCACTCCCACTCTACCCACTCCCACTCTACCACACTCCCACTCTACACACTCCCACTCTACCCCACTCCAACTCTACCCCACTCCCACTCTACCCCACTCCCACTCTACCCCACTCCCACTCTACCCCACTCCCACTGTACCCCACTCCCACTCTACCCCACTCCCACTCTACCCCACTCCCACTGTACCCCACTCCCACTCTACCCCACTTGCCCACTCTACCCCACTCCCACTCTACCCCACTCCCACTCTACCCCACTCCCACTCTACCCCACTCCCACTCTACCCACTCCCACTCTGCCCCACTCCCACTCTACCCCACTCCCACTCTACCCCACTCCCACTCTACCCCACTCCCACTCTACCCCACTCCCACTCTACCCCACTCCCACTCTACCCCACTCCCACTCTACCCCACTCCCACTCTACCCCACTCCCACTCTACCCCACTCCCACTCTACCCACTCCCACTCTACCCCACTCCCACTCTACACACTCCCACTCTACCACTCCCACTCTACCCCACTCCACTGTACCCCACTCCCACTGTACCCACTCCCACTGTACCCCACTCCCACTCTACCCCACTCCCACTCTACCCCACTCCCACTCTACCCCACTCCCACTCTACCCCCCTCCCACTCTACCCCACTCCCACTCTACCCACCCCCACTCCCACTCTACCCCACTCCCACTCTGCCCCACTCCCACTCTACCCCACTCCCACTCTGCCCCACTCCCACTCTGCCCCACTCCCACTCTGCCCCACTCCCACTCTACCCCACTCCCACTCTGCCCCACTTCCACTCCACCCGACTCCCGCTCTGCCCCACTCCCACTCTACCTCACTCCCACTCTACCCCACTCCCACTCTACCCCACTCCCACTCCACCCGACTCCCGCTCTGCCCCACTCCCGCTCTGCCCACTCCCACTCTACCCCACTCCCACTCTGCCCCACTCCCACTCCACCCGACTCCCGCTCTGCCCCACTCCCGCTCTACCCCACTCCCACTCTACCCCACTCCCACTCTGCCCCACTCCCACTGTACCCGACTCCCACTGTACCCCACTCCCACTCTACCTCACTCCCACACCCCACTCCCACACTGCCCCACTTCCACACAACCCGACACCCGCTCTGCCCAACTCCCACTCTACCTCACTCCCACTCTACCCCACTCCCACTCTGCCCCACTCCCACTCCACCCGACTCCCGCTCTGCCCCACTCCCACTCTACCTCACTCCCACTCTACCCCACTCCCACTCTGCCCCACTTCCACTCCACCCGACTCCCGCTCTGCCCCACTCCCACTCTACCTCACTCCCACTCTACCCTACTCCCACTCTGCCCCACTTCCACTTCACCCGACTCCCGCTCTGCCCCACTCCCAATCTACTTCACTCCCACTCTACCCCACTCCCACTCTGCCCCACTCCCACTCCACCCGAGTCCCGCTCTGCCCCCCTCCCACTCTACCTCACTCCCACTCTACCCCACTCCCACTCTACCCCACTCCCACTCTATCCCACTCTCACTCCGCCCCACTCCCACTCTACTCCACTCCCACTCTGCCCCACTTGCACTCCACTAGACTCCCGCTCTGCCCCACTCCCACTCTACCTCACTCCCACTCTACCCCACTCCCACTCTGCCCCACTTCCACTCCACCCGACTCCCGCTCTGCCCCACTCCCACTCTACCCCACTCCCACTCTACCTCACTCCCACTCTACCACACTCCCACTCTGCCCCAACCCCACTCTATCCCACTCCCACTCTACCCCACACCCACTCTGCCCCACTCCCACCACCCCACTCCCACTCTGCCCTATTCCCACTCTGCCCCACTCCAACTCTACCCCACTCCTACTCCACCTGACTCCTACTCTACCCCACTCCCACTCTACCCCACTCCCACTGTACCCCACTCCCACTGTACCCCACTCCCACTCTTCCCCACTCCCACTGTACCCCACTCTCACTCCACCACACTCTCACTCTGCCCCACTCCCACTTTATCTCACTCCCTCTCTACCTCACTCCCCTCTACCCTACTCATACTCTACCCCACTCCCACTCTACCCCACTCCCACTCTACCCCACTCCCACTCTACCACACACCCACTCTACACCACTCCCACTCTACCACACACCCACTCTACACCACTCCCACTCTACCACACACCCACTCTACACCACTCCCACTCTACCCCACTCCCACTCTACCCACTCCCACTCTACCCCACTCCCACTCTACCCCACTCCCACTCTACCCCACTCCCACTCTACCCCACTCCCACTCTACCCCACTCCCACTCTACCCCACTCCCACTGTACCCCACTCCCACTGTACCCCACTCCCACTGTACCCCACTCCCACTCTACCCCACTCCCACTCTACCCCACTCCCACTCTACCCCACTCCCACTCTGCCTCACTCCCACTCTACCACACACCCACTCTACACCACTCCCACTCTACCACACACCCACTCTACACCACTCCCACTCTACCCCACTCCTACTCCACCCCACTCCCACTCTGCCACACTCCCACTCTGCCCCACTCCCACTCTGCCCCACTCCCACTCTACCACACTCCCACTCTACCACACTCCCACTCTACCCCACTCCCACTCTGCCCCACTCCCACTCTACCCCACTCCCACTCTGCCACACTCCCACTCTACCCCACTCCCACTCTGCCCCACTCCCACTCTACCCCACTCCCACTCTGCCCCACTCCCACTCTACCACACTCCCACTCTACCCCACTCCCACTCTACCACACTCCCACTCTACCACACTCCCACTCTGCCCCACTCCCACTCTACCCCACTCCCACTCTACCCCACTCCCACTCTACCACACTCCCACTCTACCCCACTCCCACTGTACCCCACTCCCACTCTACCCCACTCCCACTGTACCCCACTCCCACTGTACCCCACTCCCACTGTACCCCACTCCCACTGTACCCCACTCCCACTGTACCCCACTCCCACTCTACCCCACTCCCACTGTACCCCACTCCCACTCTGCCCCACTCCCACTCTACCCCTTTCCCATTCTACCTCACTCCCACTCTACCCCACTCCCAATCTACACCACTCCCACACTCCCACTATACCCCACTCTTACTCTACCCCACTCCACCCCACCCCCACTCTACCTGTTAAGGGGATCCACAAAAACCAAAAGAAAAAACCGGTCCCGGGTTACTTACAAGTTTTTATATTTTCACATAAACATGCCCGTAACAGGGGATAGAAAATAAAAATAAAAATAAAAAGAATGTTACATTGGTATATGGCTGAAGCACAACATCCTCAATAACCCAATCTTAGAAAATTACACCTACTCTACTCCCAATGGGAAAAATGAAAAAGCACAAGTAAAATGTCGGTCAGCCTTCGTATATAAAAAAATAAAAGCACGTAGGTCAGCCCTTGACAAGTAAAAACTATCGACCCGTGTAAAAACTCTGGCACCAACCTTCCAACTCTGCCCGCTCTCTCTCTCTCTCTCTCTCTCTCTCTCTCTCTCTCTCTCTCTCTCTCTCTCTCTCTCTCTCTCTCTCTCTCTCTGTCCGTCTCTGCTGTGTGGGTGTAGCCGATCTCTCCTATCTCTTAATCTGCCTCACTCTTCTGTGCTTCGCCCTCTTCTTCTTCATCAGTAGGCGGACCTTCTCTTCTTCTCTCCTCTCAGTAGGCAGCCTGATCTCTTTTTCTCTCCTCCACTCTCCATAGGCAAACTGATCTCTCCTCTCTCCTCCAAGTAGGCAGACTTATCTCTCCTTTTCTCCTCCCCTCTCTGTAGGCAGACTGATCTCTTCTCTCATCTCCCAGTAGGCAGACTTATCTCTTCTTCTCTCATCCCCTCTCCGTAGGCAGACTGATCTCTCCTTTCTCCTCTCAGTAGGCAGACTTCTCTCTGTCTTCTTGCTATCTCTAATATAGCTATCTTCTCACAACCACCTCACGACCCAACTTTTCTCACTACTATTCAGATGTCAGAGCAAACACCACTCATCACCTCTTTTCAGAACTCAACCTCCGCTCACCCCAACCCCCCATGTCAACCTCTATGCAGTCGTCGGACTACCAACCAGCAAATACCAAGTCTCGCTCAGGTGAGATACTTTCGAAAACTCATTTCCCCATTACACTACCCCACTCCCACTCTACTCCACCCCCATTTCTCTCCACACACACACGCACACACGCACACACACAAACACACACACACACATACACACACACTCTCTCTCTCTCTCTCTCTCTCTCTCTCTCTCTCTCTCTCTCTCTCTCTCTCTCTCTCTCACACACACACACACACACACACACACACACACACACACACACACACACACACACACACACACACACATACACACACACACACACACACGTGCATTGTTTACAACTGTTTTATCACCGCTTTCCTTGTGCTGAGAAATCCTCCTGTGGAACTGTGCTGAACGCCTTTCTCTTGCAGGCTGGGTGGACGCGCCCAACGCCTAGGCTGCCTGGAACTCAGGGTGAGTGAGGACTGTGTGGAAATGCCTGGAACTCAGTGTGAGTGAGGACTGTGTGGAAATGCCTGGAACTCAGTGTGAGTGAGGACTGTGTGGAAATGCCTGGAACTCAGTGTGAGTGAGGACTGTGTGGAAATGCCTGGAACTCAGTGTGAGTGAGGACTGTGTGGAAATGCCTGGAACTCAGTGTGAGTGAGGACTGTGTGGAAATGCCTGGAACTCAGTGTGAGTGAGGACTGCGTTGAAATGCCTGGAACTCAGTGTGAGTGAGTACTGTGTGGAAATGCCTGGAACTCAGTGTGAGTGAGGACTGTGTGGAAATGCCTGGAACTCAGTGGGAGTGAGGACTGTGTGGAAAGGCCTGGAACTCAGTGTGAGTGAGTACTGTGGAAATGCATGTAACTCAGTGTGAGTGAGAACTGTGTGGAAAGGCCGGGATCTCAGTGTGAGTGAGGACTGTGTGGAAATGCCTGGAACTCAGTGTGAGTGAGGACTGTGTGGAAATGCCTGGAACTCAGTGTGAGTGAGGACTGTGTGGAAATGCCTGGAACTCGGTGTGAGTGAGGACTGTGTGGAAAGGCCGAGATATCAGTGTGAGTGAGGACTGTGGAAACGCCTGGAACTCAGCGTGAGTGAATACTGTGGAAATGCATGTAACTCAGTGTGAGTGAGGAATGTGAATATGCTTGGAACTGAGTGTTAATACTGTGTGAAAACGCATTGCCAGCACCCATAGGCAGAGACACGCGTAGATTCCATCATGCACAGCTATAAGGGACGCATTGCATTATATAATGAGGATAATAATATCGATTTACCATCAAGAACGAGAAAATGTAATTGAGATCCATTCCGAATGAAGTTTAATGGACTGTTTACTTTTATGTTACCACACAATCAAAAACGAAATCTTTTTTTAATGTTATGCAAGCACCATGCATTAACGCCGCAACACAAAATTATAGTTGTGTTTATGGGACACACGTGCAACAATTGTAGTGTTCCTTTTCAAGAGATTTCAGTAGGTTTTTTAAAATGGAAAATAACCATTTTCATCCCTCAAGATCTTCCTCTTTAAAGGTCAGATTATCATAGTTTCTTCTCACTGTTACATTTTCGTCTAATGGTGCTCTAACTAATTATGCTGAATACAACTTCTATTTCCTTTTTTCAGCCTGAGGCCAGCAGAACGATTTTGAAGACCGACCTTGACACTGATCTTGGATATTGAAAACAACTATATTTTGAGTGAACAATCTCATACATGAATTTTGTGCTGTGATTTTGTATTTTTCTTTCCATAAGCATGTACAATGTTTAAATGCCAGAATGATAGGGTACTTACCTGGTAACCCAGCCCCCACCAACCCCCAAAAGTTTCCAACTCTCGATGACCACGTTTTAATGATGTGATGCTCGTGTGTTTTGTTGCAAAGAAGCAATAAAGCCTGCAATTCAACATCAAGATTTGTGTAGAAATCGGTTACGAACATGAACAACCTGCGTGAGGTTACGTTCTCGGTCCTACTGAAGTAAAGACGAGTTAAGACGGAGACATTGGTACGCAAGATATATAAGAGGCGCACATCTTTAATTTCAAAATAGAAAAAAAAACCGTCAGGCTCAAGAAATAAAAGCAATCACTAAGAAGGGGGACCAGTAACAGAAGTATGCTCGCTCATTGGATGAACACCGACGGAAATTAATCTTGAACATTTACCATAAATCGTGATAAATGTATTGCGTCATTCTAAACACTAGTTTTCAATGCGTTCTTTTGATGATTGAGATAGCCAACGACAACAACAACAACAACAACAACATCGCTTTGAACTAATAAATCAAGTGTTAAAAAAATGTTATTTTTGTATCCATTTCCTTGCTAATCATGTCGTTACATTTGTGTTGACGAGAGCACAAATATATATATATATATCTTGGAATGTGGATGACCACGTATCACACGAATGCAACCCATAGCAAAGATGAAAATGTGCACCTGACGTGACTCTATTGCAGAATTAGAAGTCAAACCAAATTAATCAAAACGGCACGTTTGCCTAAATTCCAATGTTAACCAAGCAAACCCAGTCATTCCATTGTAGGGGGCCATGACGAATTGCTCTGGTCTTGTAAGTAACACAAAGAAACACAAATAATTTCAGTCAATAAGACTCTTCATTCTCGAACTGTCTGTATTCCTGCTGCATTTTGCAGGCACATGTTATATGGTGTGTGTTTTGCACATAATATGTTTGCAGTTTATGCTTTTTATGATTATTTCCGGTTTATATTATTGTAGTGTCCATATATGTGATAAAACAGTTATCAATTATGCCATCTTGCATTAAATCCACACATTTTGTGAACAAATCCATACAAGTGCCATAGAATTTTGTTATCTTGGCAAACAACAACCTTTAAAATGATCTTAACCCTCAAAAGTGTAATTCATTTGAGTACGATGCGAGTTTTATTTCTTCATCAAAGGTACTGATTAATTTCACTATATGTACATTCAGAATTTCAATAGATTGTTCTGAACCCCAAAATCATGTTATATTTTAACTTTTTTATAGTACACATTTGGGTTTCCGTTAAGCGATGTGACCTTTCATTACGTCATCTGTAATAACGTTCTACAATACTTTTTGACTGGGGCAATTCCACCATTTATGCAAAAAAATGTATATCATCTAATCAAATGTTCTGTCAGTTTTTCAGTTTTGTGTATCTCTTCTCCAATAAAGTGTTTTCTCAATATAATTGCATTTTCATATTTGTATTTTAAATACAAGTGGCCACGAGAACGAGACAAGGCTGTGTGGAAAGGCGAGTGATGGTGGAGGTGTGATGGTGGAGGTGTGATGGTG
>JAWQFJ010032157.1:55000-62500 GCA_034096865.1 Theodoxus fluviatilis | reverse complement strand
TTTTTACACCATTAATTGTTTTTCTTCTCTTTTTTAAATTTTGCATGCTGCAGTCACATGGTACTATGTCTTGGTTTTCAGACGAATACACTATAGACTTGGAATTCCACGAGATTCAAAGGAATTTCAACAGCTCTCTCTTGTTTGAATAGTGATTTAAATGGATTGTCTCTGCTATAATCAGAGTCGTCAAACAGGAGGCAAAAGATGTATCACTTTGCAAAGAAAGCTACAGAAAAAAGGCGTTCTTCTTTTGGTTGTCGTTGTTTTGTTGTTTGAGTTTGTGTGTGTGTGTGTGTGTGTGTGTGTGCGCGTGTGTGTGTGTGTGTGTGTGTGTGTGTGTGTGCGCGCGCGCGCGCGTGTGTGTGTGTGTGTGTGAGTGTCTGTGTGTGTTTGGCTTATCGAGAGATGCAGATAGAGAATGAATTGAAAGAATGGAAAACAAATAGTGATTCTCCACGTTTGTGAACGTGTTGTGAGCAAATGAAACAGCTGTGGACTATTGCTTAACTCAATGCCTCGCATTTTATGGAAGGACAACTTCATGGTGACTTGCACAACGTTTCGCGTTTACCGAGAGTGTCATTACCTTATCTATTATTGTTTTCATGGGATTTTTAATTATGATGAGAATGTATTAAAATAATCACTGTACAGTATAGGACAAGGGAAAACCCTGTGACTTAAGTAATTTAATGAAACAAAATCGAAATAACCAAGTAAGTCAAATAAATCAAAAATGTAATACACGTACACACACACAAAAAAGGTGTTGGCCCACGGCTTAAAGCCTTCCGAGACACAAAAAGCAAAAATTAAACCAAAAATAAACCAAAAGAAGGGGACAAGTAAATAACAGTACTTATATGCACAGAGAAAAGAAGAGGAAGAAGGAAAAAATAATTAATAAAAGAAAAAAGGGGATAATATTTACATGGTGTATGAACCCGTGCGGACCAGTGCGAGGAAAGGTGCTACCGCTACGGGTTCATCTTGTCGAGTGAGTGAGGGAGGTGAAGGAGGTGAGTACTTTTCACAGTGGCCACGTCTCACATGCAGCACGGAGAAGGGGTGGTGGCCGGAGGTGGTGGAGGGGTGGGGGTGGGGGGATATCCCCGGCGTCCGGATGCACCCAGTGACGTCACAGTGGCCTGGAGTAGTGAGGGGGCGGGGCAGGCGGGATGGTTCCATGCCCCAGGAAGCTGAGGTCACGGTTCATTCCTTGCGGCTCCAGTGTACCCATCTCGAAGATAAGACGTTGTTCGAAAGCTTTTCGATGGGCACTAGACTGGAACCGCCTGACGATGGTGACCCTCAGATCCCTGGGGCTGTGGTCGCCACTGAGGAAGTGGAGGGGCACTGGACGGTCAGTTCTGGCGTTGGAAATGTCACTTCTGTGTCCACGAAACCGGGCATGGAGGGCTTGTCCTGTCTCCCCTATGTAGAGGGCTCCGCATCGTTGGCATACGATAGCATATACAACATTGTTGGATGCGCATGTGAAGCCCTCTTGTATAGTGATGGTTTTCCTAGGGCCCCGAATCTGGTCCGTGCACAAGGTCACATCTCTCGTTTTGCAACGGCGATCGGGGCAAGGTTTGGTCCCTGTCCACTCGCTTGGTGCAGCTGGAAGCAGAGTGCTGTGGACTAAAGTGTCCCTTAAGCTTCTGTCTCTCCGGTAGCAGGTGAGGGGAGGCCGTTGGAAGAGCTCCTTTGTTTCCTCCGAGCCTTGAAGGAGGCAGAAGTTGGAGAGAATTATTTTGCGGACTGGGTGGTTGTGGGGGTGGTAGGTCAGAACAAGCTTGACCCGTTCTGACTGGTCGGCCTGGGGTTGCCTGATCTGGAGTTGTTGCCCATTCCTTTGTTGTGTCTTGGCTAGGGCGCGGTCGAGTAGGGACTGGGGGTAGCCTCTTCGTTTGAAGAATTCGCAGAGTATGTTGCATTGTTCTTCCAAGTCTTGGGGGTCTGTACAGAGGCGTTGGAAGCGGAGGAACTGAGAGAAGGAATGGCATCTTTGCAAGGTTTGGGGTGGGAGGAGGTGTATAGTAAGTAAGGGTGGGAGTCAGATGGTTTGAAATGGACTGACGTGCTGAGAGTTTCGCCGGTGATAGATATTCTGATGTCCAGGAACGGGAGGGAGTTTGTTGAGCTTATTTTTTCCTTCTTCCTCTTCTTTTCTCTGTGCATATAAGTACTGTTATTTACTTGTCTCCTTCTTTTGGTTTATTTTTGGATTAATTTTTGCTTTTTGTGTCTCGGAAGGCTTTAAGCCGTGGGCCAACACCTTTTTTGTGTGTGTGTACGTGTATTACATTTTTGATTTATTTAACTTACTTGGTTATTTCGATTTTGTTTCATAAAATTACTTAAGTGACAGGGTTTTCCCTTGTCCTTTCTTGGTTGAGGTGTGTATATATATATTATATATATATATATATATATATATATATATATATATATATATATATAATATATATATATATCCTATACAACCCTGAGCAGCAATCACACTTGCGTGTGAAAGATGTACAGTATAGCGGTAACATTCATTCCCCAACAATACTGATGTAGAATTGCGCATATGGTGTTTGTAATAAACTACTATATAGAAAAAGACGACAATACTATGCAATATAAACGACTTTACTGGAGAACAAAAGTCAAAGAACATCTAAACAATTTAAGAAAAACAAAATCGATATGTGAATAAGTGACTATATCAGGTAGGAAATGTACTCCATTTTTTGTTGTTGAAAAGTAAGCAGTAGATTCATTGCAACCCCTGTACTTGTGAGCCAACAGAACATTACATTTATATGCCCATGCGTGTGGTGACCATCAAACTACTGCGAATGGCTTTGGTCTTTCTACAGTCAAGGACTCCAATGTTCTACAGGAACAACATGTTCCGTGGTCGATGTGTGCTGTGTACTGCACGAAAACCAGTATGTATCGACTGTCAGTTGCTGACCTAAGTGTGTGGGAATTACCCTCACAGTGCATATAAAATGTTTATTTAGAAATTCAGACAGAAAGCAGGAAAATGACGGACATGAAGATATGCAAGAAAATGTTGTCATATCTTACTGGACAAGTGTACATTACATTCATACACAAGCTATTTACAAAGTACTATATTTTGTAAGACAAAAAGGGAACAGAAAAGAACAAGAACGTAACAGTAGCTAGAAACTCCCTACGGAGCGAAGCAGAAGACGTTCTTCAGAGGAAGAGCCCCCATCGCCGAGTGTTTCGGCCCTATAATCTTCCTTACACTCTCGGGGGGTGGGCCACACCTGGACTGACCTCCAGGTGTCCGTCTTTCTGCCACTGTATTTGGCAGGGGCTGGGAGAAGCAATCGGAATTAAGCTTTTTTTTACAACAATTTCCAGTAAAAGCAGTTGCTCAGTACATATGATTCACATTTTAATAGTGATTTCTCGCGTGTTTATGTAGACCTAACTTCAACAGCCTGTGCGACAACTATTCTGCCAACAAGTGAGTTACTCCGTTCGAAGATACATTACTAAAAAAATGATAATTGGAAGCAAATATCTTGTTTGATGTCAAACAACAACACATAAATACAGGAGAACACATCTATATTGACATCGAGTAACAGTTGACATGACGTGCTGCAACGCTCATTTACCAACAGTAACATCAACGATCATCTCACGAGTGTGTAATGAAATGGAGATTGCAGCTTAGTGAGACACACGCGATCAATAACGTTTATTACCCTGACACCTACTCCAGAGCGTGTACAATGTGCGGGTTTCATTCACACACTAACCGGCATGTCTTGAGTGGTTGTACCAGGCTGAAGGGTGTGTACACAGAGTGCCACGACAGATGCACGTAAACTGCGAGAAAGACACTAGCAAAAGCGATATTGACTGAGCTATGTGAGGTCTGAGAAAACCAGCATGTTCCGTTAGAGGGGTTAGTAGTAGTGGGACCTTGCAAGCCCGATATGTGTGTCTTAGATCGTCCTCATTCAACAACTTTCATCATTGCAATGGCCTGCCCATGTGATACATTCATCGAAATATGCTATCAAGATGATGCTGGCTTCCTCACAAAATTACATATCTGGTGATTGGGTCACTTGGTAATGTATATCGCAGATTTGCCAAAGGCGTCATGTTGATGGGCCTCTCAAAACGCTTGAACAGGAGTCAAGCTAAGTACCTCAGTATGTCGGTCATCATAGGGTCGATGAGAGCTTTGGCCAGGAAATGTTTATTTTATATGAAAGGGTAGTTAGATAGCTGAAACTTTGTATCGGCAGACCTGTGACGTTGATTCTAAACCATCTATGCAGAGACCAAACTATCCAGAGCAGTACTCCAGCAAGACAAGTGTTGCTGTATGTAGCTGTGTGATTTTAGCAGTCGTATATAATATATGTACACTTATGAAAAGCGTGATTTGATATATGCATATATGTATGAAGCAGCTGGGAGAATTGAACGCAAGAGCCAGAGGAATAAGCCAAACACTGTTCCACCATTGCACTGATTTGCTCCTTCATCATTTGGAGAAAAATATAGCGGAGACGTCATCATCACGCGGGCCTTGGGCTGGCCAGCTCTTTGCGTATCCCCGGCACAACAACATGGTGAGGAGTGGAGACGATTTGTCCATACTTGTGTTCCCTCTTCCACCAAACCTCCAGCCCTACACCTCCACCATCACACATACATCACACCTCCACCATCACACCTCCAACATCACGCCTCCACCATCACACCTCCAACATCAAGCCTCCACCATCACACCTCCACCATCACACCTCCAACATCACGCCTCCACCATCACACCTCCACCAAACCTCCAGTTCTACACCTCCACCAGCACACCTCCAACAACACACCTCCAACATCACGCCTCCACCATCACACCTCCACCAAATCTCCAGCCCTACACCTCCACCATCACACCTCCACCATCACACCTCCACAATCACAATTCCATCATCACACCTGCACCATCACACCTGCACCATCACACCTGCACCATCACACCTGCACCATCACACCTGCACCATCACACCTGCACCATCACACCTGCACCATCACACCTGCACCATCACACCTGCACCATCACACCTGCACCATCACACCTGCACCATCACACCTCCTCACAAAATATATAGCCCTACAATCCCACCATCACACCTCCTCCACCATCACACCTCCACCATCACACACCCACCATCACACCTCCACCAAACCCTCAGCCGTACACCTTTCCCATCACACCTCCACAATCACACGTCCACCATCACACCTCCACCATCACACCTCCACCATCACACCTCTACTATCACACCTCCAACAAACATCCAGACATACACTTTCACCATCACACCACCTCCACCATCACACCTCCACCATCACACCTCCACCATCACACCTCCACCATCACACCTCCACCATCACACCTCCACCATCACACCTCCACCATCACACCTCCACCATCACACCTACACCATCACACCTCCACCATCACACCTCCACCATCACACCTCCACCATCACACCTCCACCATCACACCTCCACCATCACACCTCCACCATCACACCTCCACCATCACACCTCCACCATCACACCTCCACCATCACACCTCCACCATCACACCTCCACCATCACACCTCCACCATCACACCTCCACCATCACACCTCCACCATCACACCTCCACCAGCACACCTCCACCAGCACACCTCCACCAGCCCACCTCCAGCAATACACTTCCACCAGCACACCTCCACCAAACCTCCAGCCCTACACTCCCATCAGCACACCTCCACCATCACACCTCCACCATCATACCTCCACCATCACTCGCCTTGTCTCACTCTCATGGCCAACTGTATTTAAAATACAAATATAAAAACGCAATTATATTGAGAAAACACTTTATTGGAGAAAGAGATACACAAAACTGAAAATCTTACAGAACATTTGATTTGATGATATACATTTTTTTGCATAAATGGTGGAATTGTCCCAGTCAAAAAGTATTGTAGAACGTTATTACAGATGACCTAACGAAAGGTCACATCGCTTAACGGAAACCCAAATGTGTACTATAAAAAAGTTAAAATATAACACGATTCTGGTGTTCAGATAATTCTATTGAAATTCTGAATGTACATGTAGTGAATCTAATCAGTACCTTTGATGAAAAAGCTAACTTGTATCGTACTCAAATGAATTACACGTTTGAGGGTTCAGATCATTTTAAAGGTTGTTGTTTGCCAAGATAACAAAATACAATGGCACTTGTATGGATTTGTTCTCAAAATGTGTGGATTTAATGCACGATGGCATAGTTGATAACTGTTTTATCACATATATGGACAATATAATAATATAAATAGAAAATAATCGTAAAAAGCATAAACAAAACTGCAAACGTATTATGTGCAACACACAAACCCTATAACATGTGCCTGCAAAATACAGCAGGAATACAGACAGTTCGAGAATGAGTAGTCTTATTTACTGAAATTCTTTGTGTTACTTTGTGTTACTTTACAAGACCAGAGCAATTCGTTATGGCCCCCTACAATGGAATGACTGGGTTTGCTTGGTTAACATTGTAATTTAGGCAAACGTGCCGTTTTGATTAATTTGGTTTGACTTCTAATTCTGCAATAAAGTCACGTCAGGTGCACATTTTCATCTTTGCTGTGGGTCGCATCCGTGTGATACATGGACATCCACATTCCAAGATATATCATTTTGTGCTCTCGTCAACACGAATGTAAAGACAAGACTAGCAAGGGCATGGATAAAAATATAACATTTCATAACACTTGATATATTAGTTCAAAGCGATGTTGTTGTTGTTGTTAGCAATCTCAATCATCAAAAGGACGCATTGAAAACTAGTGTTTAAAATGACGCAATACATTTATCATGATTTATGGTAAAGGTTCAACATTAATTTCCGTCGGTGTTCATCCAATGAGCGAGCATACTTCTGTTACTGGTCCCCCTTCGTAGTGATTGCTTTTATTTCTTGCGCCTGATTGTTTTTTAAGTTTATTTTGAAAACAAAGATGTGCGCCTCTTATATATCTTGCGTACCAATGTCTCGGTTTTAACTCGTATTTATTTGAGTAAGACCGAGAACGCAACCTCACGCCGATTGTTGATGTTCGTCACCGATTTCTACACACATCTTGATGTTGAATTGCAGGCTTTATTGCTTCTTTGCAACAAAACACACGAGATTCACACCATTAAAAACGTGGTCATCGAGAGTTGGAAACTTTTGGGGGTTGGTGGGGGCAGGGTGAACTGGTACGTGCCCTATCATTCTGGCATGAAAACACTGTATATGCTTATGGAAAGAAAAATACAAAATCACAGCACAAAATTCATGTATGAGATTGTTCACTCTAAATAAAGTTGTTTTAAATATCCAAGATCAGTGTCAAGGTCGGTCTTCAAAATCGTTCTGCTGGCCTCAGGCTGAAAAAAGG
>JAWQFJ010032157.1:42500-50000 GCA_034096865.1 Theodoxus fluviatilis | reverse complement strand
TGGGGTAGAGTGGGAGTGGGGTAGAGTGGGAGTGGGGCAGAGTGGGAGTGGGGTAGAGTGGGAGTGGGGTAGAGTTTGGATGGGGTAGAGTGGGGGTGGGGTAGAGTGGGAGTGGGGTAAAATTAGCGTGGGGGGGAGTGGAATTGGAGTGGGGTAAAGTTAGGGTGGGATGATGTGGAGTGGGAGTGGGGCAGAGTGGGAGTGGGGCAGAGTTGGAATGGGGTAGAGTTGGAGTGGTGTTGAGTGGGGGTGCGGGGGAGTAAGGGTGGGTTGAATGTGAGTGGGGTAGAGTGGGAGTGGGGCAGAGTAGGAGTGAGTAGAGTAAGAGTGGTGTAGAGTGGGAGTCATGTGGAGTAAGAGTGGGGCCGGGTGGGAGTGGGGTTGAGTGGGAGTGGGTAGAGTGGGAGTGGGGTAAGTTGGAGTGGGGTAGAGTTGTGGTGGGGTGGAGCTGAAGTGGTGTGGAGTGGGAGTCATGTGGAGTAAGAGTGGGATAGAGTGGGAGTCGGGCGGAGTGAGAGTCAGATACAGTGGGAGTGGGGTACAGTGGGAGTGGGGTACAGTGGGAGTGGGGTACAGTGGGAGTGGGGTACAGTGGGAGTGGGGTACAGTGGGAGTGGGGTATAGTGGGAGTGGGGTACAGTGGGAGTGGGGTACAGTGGGAGTGGGGTACAGTGGGAGTGGGGTACAGTGGGAGTGGGGTACAGTGGGAGTGGGGTAGAGTGGGAGTGGGGTAGAGTGGGAGTGGGGTAGAGTGGGAGTGGGGTAGAGTTGGAGTGGGGTAGAGTGGGAGTGGGGTAGAGTGGGAGAGGGGCAGAGTGGGAGTGGGGTAGAGTGGGAGTGGGGCAGAGTGGGAGTGTGGTAGAGTGGGAGTGGTGTAGAGTGGGAGTGGGGCAGAGTGGGAGTGGGGCAGAGTGGGAGTGGGGCAGAGTGGGAGTGGGGTAGATTGGGAGTGGGGTACAGTGGGAGTGGGGTAGAGTAGGAGCGGGTAGAGTGAGAGTGGGTAGAGTGGGAGTGGGGCAGAGTGGGAGTGGGGTAGAGTGGGAATGGGGTAGAGTGGGAGTGGAGCAGAGTGGGAGCGGGATAGAGTGGGAGTGGGGCAGAGAGGGAGTTGGGTAGAGTGGGAGTGGGGTGGAGTGGGAGTGGGGTAGAGTGGGAGTGGGGTAGAGTGGGAGTGGGGTAGAGTGGGAGTGGGGTAGAGTGGAAGTGGGGTCGAGCGTGGGTGGGGCAGAGTAGGCATGGGGTGGAGTGAGGGTGGGTTAGAGCGGGGCTGGGGTAGAGTGGGAGTCGTATAGAGTGGGAGTGGGGTAGAGTGGGAGGTAGATTAGGGTTGGGGTAGAGTAGAAGTTGGGTATATCGGGGGTGGCGTGGAGTGAACCTGGGGTGGAATGGGGATGGGGTAGATTGTAAGTGGGGCAGAGTGGGGTGGGGTTAAGTGGTGGTTGGGTAGAGTGGGAGAGGGGAGGAGTGGGGCTCGGGTGGAGTTTGAGTGGGTTAGAGTGGGGTGGATTAGAGAGCGGATGGGATAGTGGGGGTGGGGTGAGATGAAACTCACGTTTCTCCACTGGGTTGACTCTGGCTTCCTCCTTCTTACAGACGACGACGACGACGACGATGACGACGACGATGATGACCACGGCTGCAAGACTCAGTCCGACAGCCAAGCCCAGAACGAGGTCGTTTTGCCCTGGGGAAACGCCGTTCGCAGTGAAGTAACTGCAGCACTATGTCAGTTGTCACACGTGATACGAGAGGAGTAAGACCAAGGTATTGCAAGACAGAAGTGAATTATGTATTATCACTTGAACGTGGGCACTACATCAGAACACAATACTGCAGAATACTGCAAACAACGATAGACAACCAATTCATAAAATGATAAAAACCGCTGGCGCTGAACCTCCAGGTTTTGGCATTAAAAAAAAACAACAATAAAGCTGTGAGGATGTCCAGTAAACCTGGAGAGATTTAACAAACTCCTTCTTTTCTCCTTCACCAATGTCCAATCTCCTCGAAATTACGTAAAGTTATCCCTCCAGGTTTACTGGAGGTCCTACAGACTTTATCCCTCCAGGTTTACTGGAGGTCCTACAGACTTTATCTGTCTGTCTGTCTGTGTGTGTGTCTGTCTGACCCGTCTCCACGGCTTATATCTCAAAAACTACTGGACGGATTTCCTTGAGATTTTGCACACTGACTGGAAGTTAGGTCCCATTCAATATTATCAAATTTTCAGAATCGAGGTTTGAAAAGAAAGTGACTTTTTTACATTTTGGTGTTTCAATGAAAACGATTCAACAGACTCCATTTTGCAAAATCTGTGACGTCATCATTTGACGTCGAATAAACGTGACGTCATTTGCGAGGAGATTTTTGAAGGAGGGTGAATAGAATAGAATAGAATAGAATTCTTCGGCTTGCTTAGGCGTCCAGGGCCTATCGCCGATTCTGGTAGTTCTCTGGCTGTATTTTTATTGTTCTTGGCCCGTATTCACGACGGCGATTTATCTTTTTAACACTCGATTTATCTCCTATCCCCGATTTATCTTGACTTCGGTTTAAATTCTCCTATTCATGACGGCGATTTAGCCCTAAACTCGCGTCAAAGCAGAGTGTTAAACTATTCTCCCGAAGTCGGCAAGATAAATAGATAAACCGGGGTTATCGAGAGAGGCAAGATGGCAGCGATTGTGCTTAAGAAACGAATTCATGACAATCTGTTAAGGAAAAACCGAGTATTCCGAGACCGAAGGCACCCGTTAGAAGTATTTAATGATGAAGAGGTGTTCAGAAAGTTTCGATTCAATCGAAAGGAAATCTTGGCCATCACCGACGAGATCCATAAAGAAATCAGTCGAACCCAGAATTATTCAAAGGCACAGCAACCGAAAGAATGACGTCGTCAGGCTAGTCCTTCTTGCGCTTAGATTTTATGTAAGCGGCGCATTTCAGGACCAACACACTCATTTCGGTTTCACTGAAGTTTTTTGCCCTTGCCTTTCTCTCTTTTTTCTTGCTAGCCATTTTTTTCTATCTACTCCACGTATTTAGATATAGATCAGTGTCTACGCGAAGAAAACACAATGTAACCACGGTAACCACACACGGTGTGTGCGTGAATCACTGAATGAGTACGAATGCACATGTCTGGGTTGAACATCTATAATACACTTCCTCCTCTGTGTGACTGTGTGAGTGTTAATTCAGCGTCTATGACATGCCAAAGGAAAGCAAAGCATGTCATAATAGGAGCTTCCTGAACCTATCCATCATGTTTAAAATATATGGTTGATTGTTCCTGGGCCGATAGCTTAGAAATGGATTTACATGCTTTACAAACACTCCGTCATTGCAATTCTCTAATGGCTCAGCTGGTAGAGCGTTCGACTCTTGGTCATGCATGACCAGGTTTGATTCTGCGCTGAAACTTTTTTTTCTTCTCTTTTTTCGAGAGGTTGTGGTTTTGTTGTGTTTTTATGTGTGTTTTCCCCCTCTTTTCTCGAGAGGTTGCGGGTTCGAACCCAATCTTTTCTTAAATGCCAAAACCTGGAGGTTCAGCGCCAGCGGTTTTTATTAGTCTGTCTGTGTGTCTGTCTGTCTGTCCCGTCTCCACGGCCTATATCTCAAAAACTACTGGACGGATTTCCTTGAGATTTTGCACACTGACTGGAAGTTAGGTCCCATTCAATATTATCAAATTTTCAGAATCGAGGTTTGAAAAGAAAGTGACTTTTTTACATTTTGGTGTTTCAATGAAAACGATTCAACAGACTCCATTTTGCAAAATCTGTGACGTGATCATTTGACGTCGAATAACGTGACGTCATTTGCGAGGAGATTTTTGAAGGAGGGTGAATAGAATAGAATAGAATAGAATTCTTCGGCTTGCTTAGGCGTCCAGGGCCTATCGCCGATTCTGGTAGTTCTCTGGCTGTATTTGTATTGTTCTTGGCCCGTATTCACGACGGCGATTTATCTTTTTAACACTCGATTTATCTCCTATCCCCGATTTATCTTGACTTCGGTTTAAATTCTCCTATTCATGACGGCGATTTAGCCCTAAACTCGCGTCAAAGCAGAGTGTTAAACTATTCTCCCGAAGTCGGCAAGATAAATAGATAAACCGGGGTTATCGAGAGAGGCAAGATGGCAGCGATTGTGCTTAAGAAACGAATTCATGACAATCTGTTAAGGAAAAACCGAGTATTCCGAGACCGAAGGCACCCGTTAGAAGTATTTAATGATGAAGAGGTGTTCAGAAAGATTCGATTCCATCGAAAGGAAATCTTGGCCATCACCGACGAGATCCATAAAGAAATCAGTCGAACCCAGAATTATTCAAAGGCACAGCAACCGAAAGAATGACGTCGTCAGGCAAGTCCTTCTTGCGCTTAGATTTTATGTAAGCGGCGCATTTCAGGACCAACACACTCATTTCGGTTTCACTGAAGTTTTTTGCCCTTGCCTTTCTCTCTTTTTTCTTGCTAGCCATTTTTTTCTATCTACTCCACGTATTTAGATATAGATCAGTGTCTACGCGAAGAAAACACAACGTAACCACGGTAACCACACACGGTGTGTGCGTGAATCACTGAATGAGTACGAATGCACATGTCTGGGTTGAACATCTATAATACACTTCCTCCTCTGTGTGACTGTGTGAGTGTTAATTCAGCGTCTATGACATGCCAAAGGAAAGCAAAGCATGTCATAATAGGAGCTTCCTGAACCTATCCATCATGTTTAAAATATATGGTTGATTGTTCCTGGGCCGATAGCTTAGAAATGGATTTACATGCTTTACAAACACTCCGTCATTGCAATTCTCTAATGGCTCAGCTGGTAGAGCGTTCGACTCTTGGTCATGCATGACCAGGTTTGATTCTGCGCTGACACTTTTTTTTTCTTCTCTTTTTTCGAGAGGTTGTGGTTTTGTTGTGTTTTTATGTGTGTTTTCCCCCTCTTTTCTCGAGAGGTTGCGGGTTCGAACCCGATCTTTTTTTAAATGCCAAAACCTGGAGGTTCAGCGCCAGCGGTTTTTATTCGACGTCAAATGATCACGTCACACATTTTGCATTCGGACTATGTTGTAGCGTTTTCTTGGCAACACCAAAACGTAAAAAAGTCACTTTCTTTGCAAACCTCGATTCTGAAAAGTGTCAAGGAAATCCGTCCAGTAGTTTTTGAGATATCAACCGTTAAGTCGGGACAGACAGACAGACAGACAGACAGATAGACAGACAGCCAGACAGCCAGACAGAAAGACAGACAGACAGACAGACAGCCAGACAGACAGCCAGACAGATAAAGTCTGTAGGACCTCCAGTAAACCTGGAGGGATAAATGTTGCGTACAGAAATTCAGAATGTTTTAATCAGTAATCTGAATGAATTTCTGTACTTAGATATTTGTGTATTTTTGGGTCATTCTGCATTTATTTCTGTATCATAACAAGAGGTTTGCGATGCTGAATTCTAGTTGTTTGGGGACGTCACGGTTTGACCCATTTGGATGATTTAGCAATTTTAAAAAGAGTGACGTCGACTCAGGTTTTTTATAAGGATGTGACGTTTTTGACCCAGTTGAACATATTTTGACGGGATTTTGAAGGAGGAGGACGTGTTTGACCTAGTTGGACTGAGTAGGGGAGATCTTGGAAAATGCTGAAGAAGAGGATGATGAAGAAGAAGAGAAAGAAGAAGAGGAAGAGACAGAAGAGGAAGATGAAGAGAGAGATTTGAAAGGTTCGAGGTAGCCGAGGACGTTGGACCACAGGCAGAGAAAGATGAAGAAGAGGAAGAAGACGATTGAATAAGAAGATTGCAGAAGAAGAGGACGAAGAAGGATAGCAGCACCGTCAGACCACCAGACCGACGCCTTGTATCCATGAAGAAGAAGAGAAACAGAAGAAGAGAAACAGAAGAAGAGGAGAAGAAGACAATTGCAGAAGAAGAGGACGAAGAAGGACAGCAGCACCGTCAGGCTACCAGACCGACGCCCTGTATCCATGAAGAAGAAGAGAAACAGAAGACGATTGAAGAAGAGGAGGAAGACGATTGAAGAAGAAGAGGACGAAGAAGAAGAGGAGGAAGACGATTGAAGAAGAAGAAGAGGACGAAGAAGAAGAGGGAGAAGAGGAGAAGGACGCTGGTGGCACCGTCGGCTCATCGGAGAACGACGACTGCATTGGGAGGAGGGGAAGGAGAAGGACTGGCGACGGAGTGGATTTTTAAGATGGACAATGAAACGTTGAGTGTCGACACGAACATTGATACAGCTGAAGATCCTCTACAGGATCTCACCACCAAGGAGTGTCCGTGACAGCCCCACGTTGGATGCCAAGGTGAAGACGTTTCATTTTATTCTTATTATATTGTTCTGGACTTGGAGTACACCGGAGAGAGAGAGACTATCCCCTGTGTTTTCTTTGTGTGTTCGTTTTGTCCGGCCGTGTCTGTTTTGGTAGGGCCATTGAAATCGTCAGAGATTAATTGAACTACAATTCATGTTTTGTATAATTCAATAATTACATTGATAACAACAGTTTATTTTTCTTTGTTTGAATTTGAGAGAGAAAAGGAACGGTTGTAACATCAGGCAACCCCAAGACGGTTGAGACAATAAAAACTGCTGGCGCTGAATCTCCAGGTTTTGGCATGAATTTTTTAAAAATCGGGTTCGAACCCGCAAGCTCTCGAGAAAAGAGGGGAAAAACACACACACACACACACACACACAAACATAAAAACCAGGTCGGGTTTGAACCCACAACCTCTCGAAAAAAGAGAGAAAAAAAAGTTTCAGCGCAGAATCGAACCTGGTCATGCATGACCAAGAGTCTAACGCTCTACCAGCTGAGAGAATTGATGTGGCGGAGTGCTTGTAAAGCATTTATAACGTTCTTTTACGTGGCCACACGAGCAGCTAAATCTCAACCGGCTGAATAAAAGCAAAGGAGTCTGTGCGGGGGTGAGTCTCAGATCTGCATTTGAAATTTAACATTACTGCTCATTGCTCGTGCAAGGCTGTATAAGTGTGTTTTTTTAATCATTTATCTGTTACGTGTTTGATTTGATGGAGTAACCTAAGCTCGCATTCCAAAACTGTAGAACCTACTCTTGAAGTGTTGTGTGTGAAGCCAAAAAGCTTGCGCAACTGTCCTTCGCACTGACTGTACTATGCACGGACTGTCCTTTGCACTGACCGTCCTTTGCATTAACTGTCCTTCACATTGACATGTCGCGCTCACCAGTGCTTCGGACACATGCCGGTCATTCTGTGCACTGGTCAGTGTGAAAGTGCATAGGACAGTCAGTGCATCGGACAGTCAGTGCATAGAACAGTCAGTGTGAAGGACAGTTAACGCAAAGGACAGTCCGTGCATAGGACAGACAGTGCGAAGGACAGTTGCGGAAGCTTTTTGGCTCCACACACAACATTTCAAGTGTAGGTTATACAATTTTGGAATACGAGCTTAGCTTACTCCATCAAACAAGTAACATA
>JAWQFJ010032157.1:25000-37500 GCA_034096865.1 Theodoxus fluviatilis | reverse complement strand
GCTGTGTTACTCTGGTCACAGCAGCAAGGAGGGAGCGCTGTGTTACTCTGGCCACATCAGCAAGGAGAGAGAGAGATGTGTTACTCTGGTCAGACCGCAGCAGCAAGGAGGGATTGCTGTGTTACTCTGGCCACATAAGCAAGGAGAGAGAGAGATGTGTTACTCTGGTCAGACCACAGCAGCAAGGAGGGAGCGCTGTGTTACTCTGGCCACATCAGCAAGGAGAGAGAGAGATGTGTTACTCTGGTCAGACCACAGCAGCAAGGAGGGAGCGCTGTGTTACTCTGGTCACAGCAGCAAGGAGAGAGAGCTGTGTTACTCTGGTCACAGCAGCAAGGAGCTTGAGCTGTGTTACTCTGGTCACAGCAGCAAGGAGATTGAGCTGTGTTACTCTGGTCACAGCATCAAGGAAGTTAAGCTGTGTTACTCTGGTCACAGCACCAAGGAGGGAGAGATGTGTTACTTTGGTCACAGCAGCAAGGAGGGAGCGCTGTGTTACTCTGGTCACAACACCAAGGAGGGAGAGATGTGTTACTCTGGTCACAGCAGCAAGCAGGTTGAGCTGTGTTACTCTAGTCACAGCAGCAAGGAGGGAGCGCTGTGTTACTCTGGCTACAGCAGAAAGGATGAAGCGCTGTGTTACTCTGGTCAGACCACAGCAGCAAGGAGGGAGCGCTGTGTTACTTTTGCCACACGAGCATGGAGGGAGCGGTGTGTTACTCTCGGCACAGCAGCAAGGAGGTTGAGCTGTGTTACTCTAGTCACAGCAGCAAGGAGGTTGAGCTGTGTTACTCTGGTCACAGCAGCAAGGAGGTTGAGCTGTGTTACTCTTGCCACACCAGGAAGGAGGGAGCGGTGTGTTACTCTCGGCACAGCAGCAAGGAGGTTGAGCTGTGTTACTCTGGTCACAGCAGGAAGGAGGTTGAGCTGTGTTACTCTGGTCACAGCAGCAAGGAGGGAGATATGTGTCACTCTGGTCAGGTCACAGCAGCAAGGAGGGAGATATGTGTCACTCTGGTCAGGTCACAGCAGCAATGCTGCGAAACCCTGGCCTGCAGCTGAGGAGCGTGGTTATCTGGCAACAACTGCCACTCAGACAGCACTGCTTCAGCGTTTGCTTTGGTCAAAGATTATAGGTTACACAAAGATAGCTCATGCCGAGCTTTTGCTATATAAAGTTACAAGACGCTCTGAACGCAGCGCCCCAAGTGGCCAGCACTATGGGGAAGTAATCACACTGCTTAGATACATGTAAAAAGTGCTTGTTTGTCGACGCGTTTCTGATGCATTCCGATAATGTTTGTGAATACATTTACGGTGTAATGTGTAATAAAATGATTTGCTGCAATAATGGGGGTGTTTTGGCTTTGTTTTTTGTAGCAGGCGTTGTGAAATCGAAATATTTGGTTCATAGAAATGGATGCTTCTGCGCATGCGCGTGAGCCTATAGTCCGTTTCAACATTGCACATTTAAAATGACGGACATAGTCTCGCTTCGCGCAGAAAAAGCTGAATTTGGGGACACTAGAAACCCCATCCAAAGAAAATGTAAGCCATGAACAGCATTAATTTATCAAAGCTGTATGTTGATTGCATCATTAGGTCGTTAAAGCGCTTATCTTTTACAAATGGAAATGCAGGTCATCTACACGCCGATCTTCCAAGTTCGCGCACGTCTATTTATAGCTGACGCGCGGAATACATTGTTGTTATATCGCAACGAAATCCACTGACAGGTGCTTTCGCGTGAAGGTGCATTGACCCGCATTTCCAATTTTGCAATGCAGGACCTATTCATGCATTCAACATTCCTCCTCCTCCTCCTCCTCTCCCCCTGCCCCTCCCTCCTCCCCTCTCCTCCCCTCTCCCCCTCCCCTCCTCTCCCCCTCCTCCTTCCCCTCCCCCTCCCCTCCCCCTCCTCTCCCCTCCTCCTCCTCCCCTCCTCCTCCTCCCTCCCTCCTCCTCCCCCTCCCTCCTCCCCCTCCTTCTCTCCCTCCTCCCCCTCCCTCCTCGCCCTCCCTCCTCCCCCTCCCTCCTCCTCCTCCCTCCTCCCCCCCGTCCTCCTCCCTCCTCGTCCTCCGTCCTCCTCCCCTCCGCCCCTCGTCCTCCTCCTCCCCCCCCCGTCCTCCTCCCCCCCGTCCTCCTCCCCTCTTCGCCTCCCCCTCCTCCTCCCCCTCCCCCTCCTCCTCCCCCTCCCCGTCCTCCTCCCCCTCCTCCCCCCGTCCTCCTCCCCCTCCTCCCCTCTTCCTCCCCCTCCCCCTCCTCCCCCTCCTCCCCTCTTCCTCCCCCTCCTCCCCCCCGCCCTCCTCCCCCTCCTCCCCCTCCCCCTCCTCCCTCTCCTCCTCCCCCTCCTCCTCCCTCTCCCCCTCCCCCTCTTCCCCTCCTCCTCCCCCTCCGGAACCGGGTTGGGATGGAGGGTGGGGATAGTGGGTGGGGATGGGAGGCGGGGATGGGGGGGGGGGATGGGGTAGGTGGGGATGGGGGGTGGGGATGAGGGTGGGATGGCGGGTTGGGATGGGTGGGTGGGGATGGGGCGTGGGGATGGAGGGTGGGGATGGAGGATGGGGATGGGGGGTGGGGAGGGGAGGAGGGGGAGGAGGAGGAGGGAAAGAGGGAGAGGAGGAGGAGGAAGAAGAGAAGAGGGGAGGAGGAGGGGAGAAGGAGGGGGGGAGGGGAGGGGGAGGGGGAGGAGGGGGAGGAGGAGGAGAGGGGGGAGGGGAGGGGGAGGGGAGGGGGAGGAGGGGAGGAGGTGGGGAAGAGGCGAGGGGAGGAGGAGGAAAGGGGAGGAGGAGAGGGAGGAGGGGAGGGGGAGAGAGGGAGGAGGGGGGAGGAGGGGGGGGGAGGGGAGGAGGAGGAGGAGGAGAGGGGAGGGGGGAGGGGGAGGAGAGGGGAGGGGGAGGGAGGAGGGGGAGGAGGAGGAGGAGGAGGAGGGGAGGGGGGGAGGAGGAGGAGAGGGGAGGGGAGAGGGGAGGGAGGAACGGGGGGGAGGAGGGGGAGGAGGAGGGGGGGAGGAGGGAGGGGAGGAGGGAGGGGGAGGGGGAGGAGGACGGGGAGGAGGAGGGGGGGAGGAGGGGGAGGGAGGGGAGGAGGGAGGGGGAGGGGAGGAGGACGGGGGAGGAGAGGGGAGAGGAGGAGGGGAGGAGGAGGGGAGGAGGAGGGGAGGAGGAGGGGAGGAGGAGGAGGGGGAGGAGGAGGGGAGGAGGAGGAAGGTGTGGAGTAGGGGGAGGAGGGAGGAGGAGGAGGAGGAGGAGGAAGAGGGGAGGAGGAGGGGGAGGAGGAGGGGAGGAGGGGGAGGAGGAGGAGGAATGTTGAATGCATGAATAGGTCGTGCATTGCAAAATTGGAAATGCGGGTCAATGCACCTTCACGCGAAAGCACCTGTCAGTGGATTTCGTTGCGATATAACAACAATGTATTCCGCGCGTCAGCTATAAATAGACGTGCGCGAACTTGGAAGATCGGCGTGTAGATGACCTGCATTTCCATTTGTAAAAGATAAGCGCTTTAACGACCTAATGATGCAATCAACATACAGCTTTGATAAATTAATGCTGTTCATGGCTTACATTTTCTTTGGATGGGGTTTCTAGTGTCCCCAAATTCAGCTTTTTCTGCGCGAAGCGAGACTATGTCCGTCATTTTAAATGTGCAATGTTGAAACGGACTATAGGCTCACGCGCATGCGCAGAAGCATCCATTTCTATGAACCAAATATTTCGATTTCACAACGCCTGCTACAAAAAACAAAGCCAAAACACCCCCATTATTGCAGCAAATCATTTTATTACACATTACACCGTAAATGTATTCACAAACATGATCGGAATGCATCAGAAACGCGTCGACAAACAAGCACTTTTTACATGTATCTAAGCAGTGTGATTACTTCCCCATAGTGCTGGCCGCTTCGGGCGCAACGTGTCTCGATCCTCATAACAATTAGCTAATGAACTATCTTTGTGTAACCTATAATCTTTGCTTTGGTGCAGGGACTTGATTTTGTCGAAGGTTTCCGTATGTATGGAATTGAACACCTTGGCTCAGCCATTGTTCTGCATGACTGCTCTTTGGCATGCATATATATACAAGTTAATTCACAGCCCTATGAAAACCAAAAATTACAACTATACTTGGTAAAACAAAGGGTGGGAAGGAGAGTGAGAGTAAGAGAGAGAGAGAGAGAGAGAGAGAGAGAGAGAGAGTGTGTGTGTGTGTGTGTGAGAGAGAGAGAGAGAGAGGAAGAGAGAGAGACAGAGAGAGATATAGACAGAGAGACACAAAGAGAGAGCAAGAGAGATAGAGAGAGAGAAGAGAGAGAAAGAGAGAAGAGAGAGACAAGAGAAGAGAAAGCAGAGAGAAGAGAGAGAGGGTGAGAGAAGAGAAAGAGAGAGAGAGAGAGAGAGAGAGAGAGAGAGAGAGAGAGAGAGATGGGGTGGGGGAGGGAGGGGAGTAAAGAAAGAGAGAGATATAAAAACGAAAGGGAGAGGGAGAGGGAGGGAGAGAGAGAGAGAGAGAGAGAGAGAGAGAGAGAGAGAGAGAGGAAGAGAGGAACAGAGAGAAACAGAGAGAGAGAGACAGAGAGATACACAGATAGACACAGAGAGAGAAAGAGATGTAGAAAGAGATAGAGAAAGAGAGGGAGGAAGAGATAGAGAAAGAGAGCGAGGAAGAGAGAGACAGAGAGAGACTGAGAGAGATAGAGAGAGATAGCGAGAGAGAAATAGACAGAAAGAGAGACAGAGAGAGAGACAGACAGAGAGAGAGAAAGAGGCAGACAGAGCAAGAGAGACAGAGGCAATCAGGCAGACAGGCGGGCAGACAGACAGACAGACAGACAGACAGATAGGCAGGCAGACAGGCAGACAGACAGACAGACAGGCAGACAGGCAGGCAGGTATGTAGGCAGGCAGGCAGGCAGACAGGCAGGCAGACAGGCAGACAAGCAGACAGGCAGACAGGCAGACAGGCAGGCAGGCAGGCAGGCAGGCAGGTAGGCAGGCAGGTAGACATACAGGCAGAGAGACATACAGGCAGACAGGCGGACAGGCAGGCAGACACGCAGACAGACAGACAGACAGACAGACAGGCAGGCAGGCAGGCAGACAGACAGACAGACACACAGACACACAGACAGACAGACAGACACACATACACACAGACAGACAGACAGACAGACAGGCAGACAGACAAGGGAGGGGTGGGGTATTGGATGGGGAAAGAGAGCGGTACCTGAGTTTCTTGACCTCCACGTCGATGACGGAATTGTTGTCTGAGTGGCGCTCAAAGTGACTCTTCAGCTGAATGAAAACAGAGTGAAAACTTGAGAAACAAGCTTCACAACATCATCAATCACCACCATCACAACATTGAAAAAGACAACAATAACAACAACAATAATTACAAAGACAACAATAATAATGAGAAAGACAACAACAACAATATTGACAAAACGACATCAACAACAACACAGACAACAACAACAACATTGACAAAGACAGTACAACAACTTATGGACCATGCAAGGGAACGTTTCCCATGATGGATGAAGGCTCAGGGTGCTAATATGTATTATTCATTGAAATAATTTAAATGAACGTAACAAAAGTAATTAAATGAAAGTATTCAATTAAAAAAAATTGAACTAACTCAATTCAACTAATAAACATACTGAATTTGATAGCTGACATCATAAAGCAACCTTACTGTAAAGCAACCTTGCTGTAAAGCAACCTTACTTTAAAGCAACCTTAACGTAAAGCTTAACGTAAATCAACCTTACTGTAAAGCAACCTTACTGTTAAGCAATCTTAGCGTAAAGCAACCTTACTGTAAAGCAATCCTACAGTTAAGCAGTTTTAGCGTAAACCAACCTTGGTGTAAAGCAACCTTAGCGTAAAGCAACCTTAGCGAAAAGCAACCATAGTGTAAAGCAATTTTACTGTAAAGCAACCTTTGCGTAAAGCAACCTAAAGGCCTGCGCACACGAGGCAACTCCACTCGGGCAACTCAATTGCTCGCCATACATTCCTTCGTGTGCGATGTCGGTTGAAAGCAACTGGCGTTCCAAGCAAGTTTCGACGCCACCAGCAACTGAGTTGCTCGAGTTTAAACTTGTTCTAGTTTTGAGGGCAGTGGCGTGCCACTCTCTGCGAATCCACCAAGAGCCTCGTTCTCGTGTACTCGCGGCTATTGCACATTTAATGGCGGGCATAGTCTTCGCTTCGCTCATGAAACGCTGAATTTGGGGACACTAGAAACCCCATCCAAAGAAAAGGTAGGCCATGAACAGCATTAATTTATCAAAGCTGTATGTTGAATGCATGTATAGGTCGTGAAAGCTCGTACATTTTAAATTTCGAAATGCAGGTCAACCGCAGAACCATGTGTCCGCGGGTCGAGTTGTTCTCAGCGTGGCGAAAGGTGAAAAATCACAGTGGAAGCGTGTGCGAGCTGCTGTCTCCAGCATTGCCTGGCACATAGCAAGCAACCGGCTGCAAGCAACGTGGCAAGATACTTTGGTTGCCTCGTGTGCGGATGCCTTTAGCGTAAAGAAATCTTACAATGCAACCTTCACGTAGAGCAACTTTACTGTAAATTAACCTCACTGTAAAGCAACCTAATTGTAAAGAAATTCTAGCATCAAACAACATTACCACAGAGCAACAATAGTATTAAGCAACATTACTATAAAGCAACTTTAGCGTAAAGCAACCTTACTGTAAAGCAATCTTAGCATAAAGCAAGCTTGCTGTAAAGCAACCTTAGTGTAAAACAACCTTACTGCAAAGCAACCTTAGTGCAAAGCAACCTTACTGTAAAGCAACCATAGTGTAAGGCAACCTTACTGTAAAGCAACCTTACTGTAAAGCAACCTTACTGTAAAGCAACCTTACTGTAAAGCAACCGTACCGCAGAGCAGCCATAGTATAAAGCAACCTTAACGTAAAGCAACCCTGCAAAAGTGCAACAATACAAAAACGCAACCTTACAAAAACGCAACCTTACAAAAAAGCAATCTTACAAAAAAGCATTCTTATCATAATGCAACTTTACTCTCAAGGTATCTAACTGTACAGGAACACAACAATAAAGCTGGATTATGATATTGCAACCTTACTATCAAGCTATCTAACCGTACAGGAACATTACCATAAAGCAGGCTTACCATATTGCAACCTTACTATCAAGCTATATAACCGTACAGGAAAGCAGGCTTACCACAATGCAACCTTACTATCAAGCTATCTAACTGTACAGGAACATTACCATAAAGCAGGTTACCTATTGCAACCTTACTATCAAGCTATCTAACCGTACAGGTACATTTGATTAAAGCAGGTTACCATATTGCAACCTTACTATCAAGCTATCTAACGGTACAGGAACAACACCATAAAGCAGGCTTACCATATTGCAACCTTACTATCAAGCTATCTAACGGTACATGAACAACACCATAAAGCAGGCTTACCGAGGCTCGGAACTTTTCTCTGTTCTCCTGGGTGTCTCCAGCGAAAGGAATGTCCAAGGACACGGAGACAGGATAGCTTTTGAATTCTGCAGTGTAAAGATCTTGTCAATGTTGTTGTTGCTGTCATTGTTGTCATTGTTATTCTCACTGTCGTTGTAGTGTATGTTATTGATGCTGTGGCGTCAGAGAATGGGTTCAACATCTCTGACGTGCACGAAATAAAATGCTTGAAATAGGAACTTTCTCTCAAACTTCTCACATTGCAGTATTCTTTATTGTTGTTGGTGTTGTTGTTGCTGTTGTTGTTGTGTTGTTGTTGTTGTGTAAGTCTCGTCGTCATCCTCAACTTTGCTTATGAGTTTTTAATGAAATGATATATGCAAATGAAATGACGTAAGTGATAAGACGAGCCGAGTTCGCGTTGCTCTCTCTTAATGATTATTCTTGCTTCCGTAGCAAAACAAGGCGAGGCGAGGCGAGGCGAAGCGGGGCGGGGCGGGGCGGGGCGAGACGAGGCAAAACAAGGCAAGGCAAGGCAAGGCAAGGCAAGCAAGGCAAGGCAAGGCAAGGCAAGGCAAGGCAAGGCAAGGCAAGGCAAGGCAAGGCAAGGCAAGGCAAGGCAAGGCAAGGCAATTAAGGCGAGGCGAGGCGAGGATAGGCGAGGCGAGGCAAGGAAAAGGAAAGGTGGGTGGGGTGGAGAGAGGTTAGATTAAAAAATCGTGGCTGAAATGAATGATTGTACTGATGGTAACAGCAGGAACAACAGGTAATGTTTGTGAGCGTCTAGTAGAGAGATCCACGGTCTTGGGGAATCTACAGTTACAGGTGAGGTGGAATGACTGGCTGAGCCTCTGGGAAACACTAGACGAGTCCTCGCTCAAGAGATCGACTCACTCCTGGTCATCGTGGGCACAATGTTTTTTCTCGTCACAATTGAGGAGTACTTTGGAGACAATCCAACACTTCCTGGCCCCGCACTGCTGATGCTAATTTGAGTGTGTGGAAGTTTCCTTTAATTCGGCAGTGCTCCTGTGCCTCGACCTGCACGGAACTACACATGGATGGATGGATAGATGGATGGATTGGTGGATGGATGGATGGATGGATGGATGGATGGATGGATGGATGGATTGGTGGATGGATGGATGGATGGTTGGATGGTTGGATTGGATGGTTGGATGGATGGGTGGATGGATGGATGGATTGATGGATGGATGGATGAATGGATGATGGATGTATGGATGGATGGATGCTAGGATGGATGGATGGATTAATGGATGGATAACTTGTTAGATTGATGAATGGATGGATGGGTGGATGGATGATGGTTGGACAGATGGATGATGCATGAATGACGGATCGATAACTGGATGGAACGATGCATGGATACTAGAGTGGAGAGATGCATGAATGGATTGAGGGATGAGTACGGATGGGTATATCAATTAATGGATGGATAGTAGGGTGGACGGATGCATGGAGAATTGAATGGATTCATGGATACATGGATGGACAGATGGATAGATATATGGATGAATCGATGGATGGGTGGAATGATGGATGGAAGGATAGAGAGTTGAATACTACGGTGGAAGAATTCGTGGATGGATGAAAGGATTGATGAATAGCAAGGTGGATGGAAGCATGAATGGAGACAGGGAGGGAGGGATGGAGGGAGGAAGGGAGGGAGGGAGGGAGGGAGGGAGGGAGGGAGGGAGGGAGGGAGGGAGGGAGGGAGGGAGGGAGGGAGGGAGGGAGGGAGGAAGGGATGGATTAATGTATGAATGGGTTGATGATGAATAGACGGGTTCATGGATAAACGCATTTATGAATGGATGGGTGGATGGATGGATAAATGGAAGGATGGATGGATGGAAGAATGGAAGGATGGATGGATGGATGGATGGATGGAAAGATGGATGGAAAGATGGATGGATGGATGGATGGATGGATGGATGGATGGATGGATGGATGGATGGATGGATGGATGGATGACGGATGGGCGACGGTTGGATGGATAAATATATGGATGGAAACCTGATGGAGGGATGCACGAAAGGAGGGAAGGTGGGAGGGATTCATGACTTAATGAGTGGATATATGAATAAATTACCGGATACGTGAATGGGTGGGTGGATGAATAGGGGATGAGTGGATATATATATATATATATATCCTTTGCCTTGAACACGAACGTTTACTTACTGCATATACCTATTCACCATACGCGGTCACACCAATACCTGACGAATGGACTACCGAGCTCCGAAAGCTCGTACAAATATAACTAGTTGGACTGTATGCCTATTTCGTCTACGCACTCACACACGCGCACACACGCACACACACACACACACGCACACACACGCACGCACACGCACAAACACACACACACACACACACACAGACACACACACACACACACACACACACACACACACACACACACACACACACACACGTGTCTATCTGTCTAGGTGTTCGTCTGTGTGCCTGCATGCGTGTTTGTCAGTGTATATCTGGGTGCCTCTATCTGTATGTCCTTTTGTTAGTTAAACTTTGCATAGTAAATAGGGGATTTTGAACTGTTTGAATTATGGTTAACATATGTACAGTCAAAGGAAAGAGTTAGGATGCAATAGACAGTCATGCCAGAGAGAGACACACAGGGAGAGGTAGAGAGAGAGAGAGAGACATAGACTGAGATATATATATATATATGAGTGAGTCTCTAAACGTCAAATGGCCAACTGGTACATTTTTAAAATGGTATTTACACCAATAACTAATTAACCTACATGCTTCTTTTGCAGGTGTGTAAAGTCACAAATGGTCAAATAGATAGTTTTTATGCAGTTTCCATTGTTACTGTTTGTGCGATAGTGAATAAATAGATTTAAAGGTAAAATTTCCAGGAAAACAGAGACTTCAAAACGTTACACGACACACAGTGCCTCACATTACCTAAAATAACAGGAACAGAATCGCTCTTAAATTGAAACCCAATTGTTGTTTCAGGAAATAAAGTGTTGTCTTCAATAATTTGCCAGATATCAGGATTTCCATTTTTATATTCTTTGACTTTGAACGCCAGAAACTTCGTGAATACAAGCGTAACAGACTTTGTCGACAGCAGAGTCTGTAAACCGAAAATTGCTACCGGCAAACCACATAATTATTTTCACTGAAAATTTTCCATCGGTTGGGTATTGCAACAAAGAGTTAGTGTGTGAAATATAACAAGTTAGAATGCTTTTATTCACAACTGCCACCGACTTTTGTTTTTGGCAAAAATCCTTGGTCAGTTCGACCGTTTTTAATTTTTTTCAAATTTATCCAAAAAAATGTGTGATTCTGAATTTTCTTCGATCTGCAATTTATAACCGCAACAGACCAGTTAATACTGGATTTATTGCGACCGAGTTTAATTTTCTACATGGATATTCTAAAATGTGGTAAGTGTTTGAATCTTTCTCCTTTGGTATTAATTTTTGGTTACGCTTGTGGGGTTTGGACAGATTGTTCGCTCTTACCCTGTTCTGGGTATGTTTATATATGCTGTTAGGAGCCTTTTGGAGCCGAAATGAACGATTCACGGTTTAAATATTTGCTTTTCAACAAGACGTGTGTGCGATGTCAAGTTTGGGCTGAGTAGATTGCAACAGGTTTAGATTGACTATAAAAAATGTCATGGATGAAAATACAAGATCATTACGTCCGCGGCTACACGAAGCTCGCATTTGGCGAGCTTCGCATTTGGTTGGTTTCTTCTAAACAATCGTCCTTCGACGTTTCTCATTGGATCAAGTTGAAACTTTACAACTCATTAGAGGAAAGATTGCTCTTTCGTTCGGTGTATGTTTGAACTTCCGACGAAAATCGAAAGACGAGTTATTGATGAAAGTTTGAATACCAACTTTTGAACTTTACACAGCTCCTAAGCACACATTTCTCAATAAACTATCTTTTTGAGTTAGGTACACACAGTTAAAGTGTCAGTCTTTATAATAATACCAAAATAGTGACAATTCAAGCACTTTTTTGAAACTGGGTTTTTGTAACGTTTTTGCCACGACGTTTAGAGACTTACTCATATATATATATATATATATATATATATATATATATATATATAGAGAGAGAGAGAGAGAGAGAGAGAGAGAGAGAGAGAGAGAGAGAGAGCGAGAGAGAGAGAAAGAGAGAGAGACAGAGAGAAAGAGATATAGAGAGATAGAGACACAGAGAGCGAGAGAGAGAAAGAGAGATAGAGAGACAGAGATATATACATAGAGAGACAGATAAAGAGAGAGCTACTTACTGATACATTGGGACCCCACAGCCTTAACGGAGGAGTCCGAACATGCGCAGGAGAAGGAGCCAACGGAGTTAGCACAGGTCTGGTCTGCACCGCAGTTGTGTTTCCCATCGAGACACTCATTGATGTCTGGAAGCAACAGTCGTCAGAAAGCATTGGACATATCGTCATGAATCCTTGTGCATGCCTCCGTTGTATAGAACGGCAATGCAGACACAGTCACACTTGGAGACAAAAGCCATCTGCACTTGAACTCCTTCCATCAGAAGTAGCAGCAACAAATCATGTGTCATTCCTGTCAACAGCTAAAACAACGACCAGGTTGACAAGGAGGGCAATGATAACAAGGGCGAGGACGTGGTGTTACTTGCTGTGAAGATGACAGCAGGCGGGATGCACTAACCACTGTATGTTACAAGCCGCATCGTCACGCTTAAGGTGACGGACGTGCAAGCGTTTCATAATATGGTTTAGCCTTACGCACAACCGACTTTCAAATGGATCTTCAATATAAGAATGTCCTGCTCAACATTAATATTGAATGACCAAACTTGTTTCATGTAAACGGCATTCAAAACCTACAGTAAACGGATCAATGATTTTGAGGGAGTTACACTAGTTTGAAGTGAACAACATCCAACAACTACAGTCAGTGAATCACTGGCGTGTCTAAGCCTCCTCCCCACATCATCAACTACACACCCGTGCAGGTGG